>JADRCD010235391.1:0-17166 GCA_019843815.1 Montemys delectorum
GCCTATAGTCACATTGACGAAAACATAACCAAACCCAACAATTATAGTTGTTTTCCTAGGGATAATGGCATTTGTTTCAGCAGTGAAGGATTGTAGAGAGAATCTTTGGTGTGCTGTATGGATGTACCACCTGCGGATAAAAAAGCTGTTAGCCTATTATCTTTTGCAGGAAATAACATGTGGAAGTTCTGGAAGAGAGAGAGACGAGAATTCTGGGAGAGTCAGATGAGGGATTTGCCCCAATTGTTCATAAATGATTTAGTCTCAGAGTCATTATTTTTTGGAACTTGTGAGCAGGTGGAAAACCTTTAGTCAAAAATAGTGTACAGTATCAGTCATAGAATCCAAGCTTAGAAGTCTTGGGTAAAAAAATGCAAATATACACATTCCAGGATCAGACCCACTTTCCCAGCTGTACAAGAGGATAAATAAACCCTTTTAAGAGAGAGCAATCAGAGGTCTGTAAGCCAGGCACAGTACTTCAGGCATGCCTCATAGGCAAAAATCTTTCCAGAGGTGGGGCATATAGACCAGGTACCAAACTGGTACTCATGGGTAGGAGGTTAATTTCTTATGTGTAGAGTCCGGCCAGCAGAACTACTCAGGTCTGTGGCAGATGGATGTAACACATTATGCACTCATGGAAAGAAAAACTGCAGCTCCAGCCAAGAACTAGCAAAATAGCCAGTTAGCTGTGCTAGACCTGTAGTTGGCCTGAAGACCCTACAGGTCCTCACATTAGGGCAAACGGAACATTTTCCCAGAGCTGCAGTTGAACTGAAAAGCCCCAAACTTCACAACTGATAATGAATTAAATTTGAAAACAGTAAAAGAGGAAAAATACTGCATATAAAAAAAAATAAGAAGAAATATTTACTTTGAAAATAATAAAGTTAAGTCCTTAAGAGGAGAGGTGGTGTTTAAAAGAAAAAATGTAAAATATAATGAGACAATGCATCTGTATCCCAGATGATTATGTTTTGATTATCACCATACAAATAATTGTTTTTCAATAATGATTACAATTTTATATATCATTTTATGGAGAGATCAAAATAAAACAGGCTTAGATAAAGAGTGGATTGAAAGGTGGAATACTACATTGGAGGCTGTAGGATTGAAGTTAGAGGAGTCTTTAAATCAGAACAAAGGGCCTTTAGACAAATTCAATCCAGAATCTAAAATAACAGTAAAAATCGTAGATCCAGATAAGAAAACTCCACACATCTTGATAAATTAGAATATCAAGCCATGGAAATGCTATATATTGAATTGAGAATGAAAATTATCTTTAGATAATTAGAGCAATGTCATAAAGTAGATTATATGTTTTGTGGTGTATAGTTTTAAGAATTAAGATATATGTAAATGTTGATACACTATACTACAGATACATATTCAGAATTCCAATGAGCTTCTCCCTTAAGTTCTAAGATTGATTCTGAGATTTACACTTATTAGGGATGTTGCCTATCTTGCCACGGACCGGGGTTTTTCTTTCGGGGACCCCCGTGCTTCGCGGGATGATGGGTTCTGGCCAAGTGTGCACGGTTTGGCTGTGACAAACAGACTTACACAGGCAGTGTATGATCTGAATGTATGTTTTAAAAATGGCATGAGACTCTTACAATCATTGCAAAAGAGATATGAAAAATTTGGCAGCTCAGCAGTCAAGGTTCATCTGAGGCTACCTAAAATACACTGGGTCTAAAAACAGCAGCCATCTCCTCTGGACTGGTGCAGCACCCCCCAGGCTCTGAGCACACTCGGGCCACATGGGCCCAGCCAGAGTCCTGGGGGGCTCGAATTGAGTCCAACTGCTCAATGCAGACTCCTCTATCTGGAATACTGACTGCTCCACACTGTCTCTCACATACACACTCGGCTCAAGGTCCCACCCATCCTAGGTAAGATGCCCACTATGCTAATCTTTTGGGCTAGTAGAGACATCTCTTGCTAATTTCTAGGAGTGGTTCAGTTACAGTTCTTGACTGAGAATGAGGACTCTACTTGACCTTGCCCTGGGATAAGCCTTTCATTCTATAAGCTTCAATGTTGTATTCCCTTCCTTATTTCCCTAACAATGCCAGAGGCAATTAGTCTGGGTGGGTAACATTCCTTATGGAACTTCTAGGCCAGGGTTTGGCTAGGAAGTTGGAACATTGGTAAAGGTCAGAGAGCCATGTCCTATTTTGTCTAGCCATTAATAAATTATATCTTGGTGGGCACCTAGCACGTGAGTTGGCAGGACATATCTGGGCTACCTCTGAGTTAGGGGGTGCCAGGCAACAATGTGGGTGCAGGAGACTGGCTTTCTTTAAGCTTACGCCTCAGATACTGCTGTCACACAAGGCCTGCGTGGCACTATCTTGGAGATACTTTTGCAGATTAAAGCTGATGATGCTCAGTCGTGTATATCCATTAGAATACAACAATATTTTAAACATCATGGCATGAAATCTGTGGAAGTTATATCTTGTAATGCTGCAGGATTACAATTACAAAATGTCTGGCAGGACTTTAAAAGAAATACTCATAGAACACAAGGGGGATATGGGATCTTCCAGAGATGAATGATATAATGATTGTTTCACACATATGTTGTTACAGAAAGGTATATTACTGGTGAAAGTTTATACATTTACAGGCACTAACTAAGTTAAAATGGCCCTGACAAGATTCACCTTTGAGGACTCTGAAAAGGAAGCTGAGACCCTAAGACATATTCAGACATTCAAGCATCCTGCTTGATTCCACCCATGACTGCTTCAGTGCTGTTCTCTTAAAAATCTGCATACAAGAAAATTCAAAATAGCTATCTTGATCATCTAGATTCTCAGACCGTTTCAGTCAGGACTTCATTTAAGCTTTAACTTGCTCTGCTTGTAGACATTGGACAGCAAATGCTACAACTAGTTTTCTTAAGAGTAATTACTACCCTCAGAAAAGGAAAATGATGTCCTCAGATACCAGGAAGATATTTGAAGAGAGTAATGCTCCCATTCACAAGAGGTGGGATGAGTGGTTTTTGATCATTCAATGGATGATGGATGCTTGTTCTCATTTAAGGTTGGTGGTTACAGTTGTTATGGTCTTGAGCAGGAAGGAAACAAAATAATAGAGATGAGATTTAAGAATTTTTTTCTCTTTATTTTTCTTCCTCTATTTATTTTTCTATCCTATCTAGTGTTAGGAGGAACAGGTTAGAAAGGTAGATAAAAAGAAAAAAGGGAAGTATAGAAATAATAGGATGAAAGGGTAGATTGTTGTATCTATTTTTAGACCAAAGAACTTCAACAAGATAAGTACTTTTATATTGGTATGGACTTTGTATATTGATACAGATTTAGGATTATATTCTGCTGCAACACTATATTTATGTGTTTCAACTCTTGTTTAAGGTATTTTACCTAAGTAATTTGAAGTTCTAGTGTTTCAAAGATGTTATTGAAAACTGTTGAGGATAATTAAAAATGCAAGTTAATAGACAATCAAACTCACGGCCATACCATATACTAGTTAATTACAGTAAAATGTTTTCAAAGTTGAGCAGATTGTAAAAAGATAGAAATAACAAAATTTTGACTATTCAGGTATACTTAAGCTATATAGATAATCTTTAAAAAAACTCAGAGATCCACAGGAAATGGCATTTAAGGATGTTTTATTAAAGAAAGACTTTTTTTTTTTTTACAATGAAAGAGGTCTGCTCCTGGCAACACCCCCATTCTATTTCAAAGAAGATGATGAACATTGAAGAACTTCCTCATGGAGTTTGGTTCATATGCGGTTGCTCTTTTCTCAATAAAGGCAGCATGCTGTCCAAACCAGATAAATGAGATGCAGAGAAGTACACTGCAGAGCTTTGCCAAGAGAGAGTAAGCAGTCCGTCATAATTCCTGCTTCACAGAAAAGTCTATCAGATATTGTGGGTCAGATGGCAGAAGATGATGCTCCAATGACCCCAGGAATTTAGGGGGGGGACTGTACAGGTAGCCAACTTTCTCTGTCATTTCTATAGTTTTTGAAACTGCTTGCCTGTACTTCATGCATTCTCAGGTAAGACTGACTCCTCATGTCACTGATAGCCTTGAAGACTAGATATTTGTAGTCTCACAGTTGTTTTAGATTTGAGAAAGTGTTTTAAGGTCTGATGTTTTTAGATTGGTAAGGCATTTTAAGACAGGAATTGATTTAGTTACATAACTCTTAACTCACCAGATGGGATAGAAAGTAGGATACTACCTCCAAGGTGGCAAAACACATATGGCCAGGATATTATGAGTATAATCTCAACTGGTAGTTTTCATAATTGGTACTATTTCATATAATTTATTATTTTAAGAGAAAGAGCCTTTTGTTGGACTAAAAGGGGGGACTCTATAGAGAAACTCTCATATATTCTATGGATGCATCACCTGTCAATAAAAGTACTGTTGGTTTTTTGTTATTCCAAATTAATTTGCAAATTGCTCTTTCTAACTCTATGAAGATTAAGTTGGAATTTTGATAGGGATTACATTGAATCTGTATAGAGAATAGCAAAAACTATTCTTAACAATAAAAGAAATTCTAGGAAAATCAGCATCCCTGATCTTAAGCAATATTAAAGGGAAATAGTGATTAAAAACTGTATGGTATTGGTGCAGAGGCAGGCAGGTAGATCAATGGAATAGAACTGAAGACCCAGAAATGAACCCACACACCTATGGTCACTTGATCTTTGACAAAGGAGCTAAAACCATCCAGTGGGAAAATGACAATATTTTCAACAAATGATTGCTGGTTCAACTGGAGGTCAGCATATAGAAAAATGCATATTTCATTGAACAAAGCTCAAGTCCAAATAAATCAAGGACCAACATATATAGAATGGCTCAGAATCACCTAAAGAAATGTTGAATATCCTTGGTCATCAGGGAAATGGAAATCAAGCAACCCTGAGATTTCACCTCACACCAGCCAGAATGGCTAAGATAAAAAACTCAGGTGACAGCAGTTGCTCATGAGGTTGTGGAGAATGAGAAACACTCGTACACTGTTGATGGGATTGCAAAGCTGGTATAACCACTCTGGAAATCAGTTTGGTAGTTCCTCAGAAAATTGGTCATAGTACTACCTGAAGACCCAGTTATCCCACTCCTAGGCATATACCCAAAAGATGTGCCAACATATAACAAGGACACATGCTCCACTATGTTCATAGCAGTCTTATTTATAATAACCAGAAGTTGGAACCAACCCAGATGTCCTTCAACAAAGGAATGAGTACAGAAAATGTGGTACATTTACACAATGGAGTACTACTCAAGCTATTAAAAACAATGACTTCATGAAATTCTTAGGCAAATGGATGGAACTAGAAAATATCCTGAGTGAGGTAACCCTATCACCAAAGAACACACGTGGTATGCACTTACTGATAAATGGACATTAGTCCTAAAACTCAGAATACTCAAGTTATAATTCATAGACCAGATGAAGCTCAAGATGAAGGAACACCAAAATGTGGATACTTCAGTTTTTCTTAGGAGGGGAAACAAAATACTCACAGGAGGAAATGCAGAGACAAAGTGTGGAGTAGATACTGCAGGAACAGCCATACAGAGACTGGCCTACCTGGGGATCCATCCCATATACAGTCATCAAACCCAGACGCTATTGTGGATGCTAAGGAGTGCTTGCTGACAGGAGCCTGATATAGCTGTCTCCTGAGAGGCTCCACAATGAAGGAGGGAGAGAAAGGACTGAAGAAGCTGAAGGAGTTTGCATCCCCATAGGAAGAACAACAGCATCAACCAACCAGACCTTCCAACTCCCAAAACTCCCAGGGACTAAACCACACACCAAAGAGTACACAGGGAGGGAACCGTTATTCCAGTTGCATGTGTAGCAGAGAATGGTCTTGTCAGGCATCAATGGGAAGAGATACTCTTGGTCCTGTGAAGGCTCAATGCCACATTGCAGGGAAATAACAGGAAGGGGAAGCTGGAGTTCCTAGTTAGGTGGGGAAACACCCTCATAGAAGCAGGGAGGGGGGAGGTGGGATAGGGGCTTTCAAGGGAGGGTGAGAAAAGGGGATAACATTTGAAATGTAAATAAAGAAAATATCCAATTAAAAAAAAAAACTGGTGTTGGCTTTTTAGCTTACCCAGGAAATAGTAGTTGGGAATTCTGCTAGAGAGAGAGGAATTCTAGGATATAGTCAGGGATGCGAAGTGATTCACCCCAAACATAGAAAAGACAAATACAAGAAAAAGAAAAGAGGTAACCAACCATGTGGTACTCATAAAATAGAATAATTGGGTTAATTAAATTATAAGTTAGTCAGGAAATGTGTCAAAGTATGTGGCCTAGGAATTTTAACTATGTCTCAGAGTCATTATTTCAGGAACAGGGGCATGAGTGGAAATGCCCACAGTTACAAAGGATAAGTTTTAATTTTGTAGATGCAGAAAGTTGAGAAATATATTTCTTAAAGGAAATTCTCTACACAGAGGTATTTGCTGACAATATTGGAGGATTTTAAAGTAATGGATATAAAATCAGGTGATATTGGCACATGCTGTCAATCCTAGCACTATATATTTTTTCCACTTTGAGCAGCACTACTGAGTAGATTTAGAAAAGTGAGAGGGTTATACAGAAAGGAACTTTATTTTTAAAAACAAAATATTAGTGCATGAGAGACTAAAGAAATGTTAACATCTGTATAGGAAGAAAAACCTTTAATATGTCACACTTGTGTTTGTTGAACTTAAGGGTAAAAAAACTATAACTATATTGTCACCTACAGCTGTGGAATGTAATGTCTCCTCTGAAATACTAACATTGCCAATGTGATCCTATTAAGAGGGAAGATATTTAAGAAGAGTTTTGGCTATTGCAGCTCTGCCTTATGTATTGATTGGATTAATGGCCACCAGTTGGATTCTGGAGCTTAGGCAATATTAGTTGGCCTGTTACATGAGGATGCATATTTTTTCCCTCTAGAGCAGTGGTTCCAAACATTCAGAATGCTGCAACCCTTTAATATAGTTCCTCATGTTGTGGTAACCCTGAAAAAAATCATTTTATTGCTACATCATAACAGTAATTTTGCTACTGTAATGAATGTTAACATAACGATCTAATATGAAGGATATCTGATATATGATTCCTGTGAAAGGGTCCTTTGACCCCAAACAATCGCAAGCCACAACTGCTGTCAAGAGAATGCCATGTCAAAGCGAATCATCTTTCATCAGACAACTCAGGATATCCACATTTTGCTCTTGGAAGTTCCAGTCTCTAAAACCAGGAGAAAACACATACCAGTTCTTTATAAATTAGTGTAGGGTACTTTGTTATCACAGTATCTAGAATACTATGAAAGCTGGAACCAGATGCATAGAATCCATTCTGATCCATTCTGGTAGAATAGAAACTTTAAATCATGTTTCTCCTAAGAAAACTATTAATCCTTCAGTTTTCATAGCTAAGAATGTTTCAATTGACCTAAGTGATGGATGCGGGATAACAGCAAGAACTTATTTTCTGCAGTGTGGTGTCTAAACCTGATGCAATCTGAATAAAGACAATTTGGACAGGGAGATTTAGGGGTTTCAGTCCTGAAACATTAAGCACAAGCAAGCACAAGAGAGCACACACATGTTACTGTAAAATAAGGCTAAAATTCCTAAGGTATATATGTCATAATTTAGCTGTCTGTTAATACTTTTAAGAAAGACATGACAATAACTGATAGTTTGTACTTTTAAAAAGAAACCAAGCATTCGTTATTATGTTAATGAATAAATTTCTAGCACATATGTAGAATCCTATTAAACCAAATACTATATAAGGTTCCATTAGAAGATATAATAATAAACGACAAGTTAGTGAAGATACTGGATCATAATGTAAAAGCTATTGCATGTTGTTTGAACTCATTTTAGAGATGTTCATTTGGACTTCCTTTCAGTAAGGAAATGTATAGAGGTCTTTACTGTGATTTTTTTCCTTCCAGAATCTTGAGTGAATCATTAAAGAAGGATTTTACACTGCCAAGATCTTACTTTATATTTCACTTAATTACTTAATTCACTTTCAGTAACCGGATATCAACTCATTATCTTTGAGAACTGCTGCTATCCTCTGCATAGTTGCAAAGAGACCCACTCCTGTATTCATTTATCATTTTATCTACATTTCTATAATGGCACACTGCAATTAATTTTAGAACGTTAATTATTCTTCCTTATGTCTTGAATTCATTACAATATCACGTTCTTAATGAGTGGATACCTTTGCACATATGTAGTCATATAACAGTTTGTTAATTCATACAATATTCTTATGAAAGGACAGATATTTGTCAAATAATTTTCTTATTTGAATTATTCTCCCAACTTTTACCACATTCAGTTTGTTGACTCTTTAAAGTCACAAGTTCATCAAACCCAAAGTGATGACATTTATGGTCGTACATATTTACAGATAGCATAAATCTAGACTAGTTTTCCTTTCTATAATTTTTCTTCTGATCTACATACAGTGCTCCCTTAGAAATCATTGGGCACCTGCAATGTAATAAATTTAGTGATGAAAATCTAACTGTAACTCACCAATGACCTATTTTACTAGCAATAGGATTGAATTCTAGTTATTCTTCTCATATCAATATACTGAATGCTGCTAATCCCAGGAAGATTCTACTCTTTATGAATATAACCAATAGTTACTCAAGGTGTTATATTTCATTAAAATGTAGAGTCTATGGACCAAAGTAGGAAGTATGAGGCATTCCCTTTCCTCTTGTTGAATCACTGTGGTTAACTGCTTGAGGATCTGGCAAGCATAAATTTCTTACAATGTAAGATACAGATCCAGTATCCATAGTGTTAATCATTGATCAGGATTATGTATTTTGTGAGGATGGTGAATTAATTTATATTTCTTAGAGTTTCTGACTTTAGTTGTCTCATAAAAGTGCTTTTACAAAAGAGGTCACTAACTTCAGATTTCTCAGTTTCATTGTTTTTGTAGGTCAGTCTGCGGTTAATGAATAGGTTTGTAAAATGGTTGAATTCAGGCTGTGTTTCAGAATGACACTTGCCTCGCCTTTCCATGCTTGTTGTCTTTAATCATAGTAGCATAGTTTAAGAAAGAAAAACATCTCTTTCGAGATGTATATTTAAATACCAGTTCTTTCCCATATGGTTCACCTTGAATTTTTGGCTTAAATTCTTTCAGTTTCATCTTTTTAATGGAGAATACTGACAATAATACTATTGCCATAGTAGTTTAGAGGAAACAAAGTATAGTTTTCAATTACCAACTTTTTTCAGGTCTATATTTTGACATTTACATTAATTTTATGGGCTAATCATATCAAGACTATCTGCAAACACATCAACTGCATCCATTACTTGGTTGCCTCCTAAGATCTCTGTCACTGCCATCTTGATTATCTTTTCTTGCCGAGTTAGTGAGACAGATTCAAATATTTTTACTTTAGATCTCTACTTACCTTTATTCAGTTTTGTCAATAAAAAATGATCATGTCAGATTTCCACACATCTCCTTTTTAATTCTTTGGAGTATGTGTCTCTCAGTTTCGTCATGAACTTCTAAATTCACATAATCATCCTGCTTCAGTCTTCCCAGAAGCTAGCACTTTGAGTACTTCTCACCATATTTGGCAAATTATTGCAATTTTATTTCCTTAACATTGTCTTCAAAGTTCTACATATTTTGATAGAATTTTATATCTGTGATATTCCCTAAGTATCTTATGTAAAATTGGCTTATACTTATCTCATCTTAGCATGCCCCTTTCTTGCTGTATATATTTTGCATACATTTATCAAAACTTACCATATTGCAACTTTTATCTACTTGCTGTTTATCTTTACTTAGTATCCACAACGTCCTAGTTACCATTTCAAACTTGCCCAATGTTTCACTTAAAGAGTTTCTGTAGTATAGCGTTTTTCATGAGTATCAAATGGTTTCCTGCAAAAAAACTACTTAAAAGAAAGTCATCTTCCATCTCCCATGTTCACTTTTTTATTTTTAATCTGGTATTAGGTTCTGTCCATACTTAAGATGGATACTCTCATTTCAATTAAGGTAACCAGAAAAATTCTTCAGTTGAGGCTACGTACTCAGATGATTCTAATTTGTGGCGAGTTGACATAAATACCAACCACCATAACGATGAACTGTAATATTTATAACATATTTTTAGCACTCTATTGTATAGCCAGAGATAAAATTGTTTTAACTACTATGAATAAAATTTTAAAGTATAAAACATGTCATCCCTGTAGTCAACACTTCTTACACATACACACAAACACACCCACACATACACACACACACACACACACACACATACACACTTTTTAGATGACAAGTAGTAAATTTATTATCTGATTGTTATATGCCATAAAAATTTATGCTAAAAAGCTAATCTTAGAAGATTATAATGTTATATAAATGTGAAAGTATATTAGAAAATGCCTTTGCCTTTTTATAGAAAAAATGAAAATAATTTGATAGCAGAAACTAATTTTAAGTGTATATATGTATATGCTTGTATGACATGCATAAAGTGTCAGGTTACTTATTCTGTAATTAATCATACATTTTAACACTACTGACTTATATTGTATATTCATACAAGTTCTTCCACTTTGTTCTCATAATATTAGTGGTATATAAAGTGAATAACTAAAGAATAAAAATTATTTAATTAATATAAGAACTTAGTACTATTTACTATTCATCTTAATCATAAAAGTCTAAAAGCAAGTATGTAAAAGACTCATAAGTTACAGACCTTTCAAAATAGGCTGAGTAGATTTTTTAGCTTATGATGAAGTAGGCATATTTCACATATGAGTCTCAGTTAATACTGTGCCAACATTATAATCTACCATTTGATTTTTTTATTATCTTTTTGAGAGAGAGAGAGAGAGAGAGAGAGAGAGAGAGAGAGAGAGAGAGAGAGGCTCTACTGCAACAGATTTCCATCTGACCTCTCAAATGGGCCTCAGATTTAACTGTCCCTATTCATATTTCCTCCCTTCCTTCCTCTTTCCTTCCTCTCTTGATTTGATCCTGTCATTCATGTTCCACCTTGTCATGCTATAATTTTCTAATCAATTTACCCTTCCTAGTCTAGTCCTTGTCCATTCCCTTACTCCAAACTATTTTCTGTGGCTATTTAGACTGTAGACTGCTTAACAATCAATTGAGTGTTACTTGAAGTTCTAACTAGAGCAATTAGACAACAAAAGGAGGTCAAAGACATACAAATTGGAAAGGAAGAAGTCAAAATATCACTATTTGCAGATAATATGATAGTATGCTTAGGTGACACCAAATACTCCCCCAGGAAAGTCCTAAAGTTGGAAAGTGACTTCAGCAAAGTGTCTAGATATAAAATTAACTCAGACAAATCAATAGACTTACTCTAATCAAAAGATATACAGGCTGAGAAAGAAATTAGGCAAATGACACCCTTCACAGTAGTCACAAATAATATAAAATATCTTGTTGTGACTATAACCAAGCAAGTGAAAAATCTGTATGACAAGAACTTCAAGACTCTGAAGAAAGAAATCGAAGATCTCAGAAGATGGAAAGAACTTCCATGCTCATGGATTGACAGGATTAATAGAGTAAAAATGTCTATCTTGCTAAAAGCAATTTATAGAATCAATGCAATCCCTGTCAAATTTCCAAATCAATTCTTCATAGAGTTAGAAAGAGCAATTCTCAAATTTATTTGGAATAAGAAAAAACCCAGCATAGGGAAAACTATTCTTTTTTTTTTATTAGATATTTTCTTTATTTACATGTAAATTTTCCCTTTCCCAGAACCTCTACAGTAATCACCAACACTGACCTAAAGCAATAGTGATAAAAACTGCATGGTATTAGTACAGAGACAGGCAAGTAGATCAATGGAATAAAATTGAAGACTCAGAAATGAACAGACACACCTATGGTCACTTGATCTTTGACAAAGGAGCTAAAACTTTCTAATGTAAAAAAGACAGCATTTTCAGCAAATGGTGTTTATTCAACTGGTGGTCAGCATGTAGAAGAATGCAAATTGATCCATTCTTCTTATTTTTTTTTGTTTTACATTTCTATTTTTTATTAGATGCTTTCTTTATTTATAATATCTCCTTTCCCACATTCCCCTCCAAAAATAAAAATAAAAAAAAATAAAATAAAATTAAAAAAAACTAAAACAAACCCCTGTTCCCTCCCCACTCCCCCTGCTCACCATTCTTATCTACTTGAAAAAAGCTCAATTCCAAGGGGATCAAGGGCCTCCATCTAAAACCAGATACACTGAAACTAATAGAAGGTAAAGTGGGGAAGAGCCTTGTATGCATGAACACAGGGGAAATTTTCCTGAACAGAGGACCAATGACTTATGCTCTAAGATCAAGAATCATCAAATGGGACCTCATAAAATTGCAAAGCTTCTGTAAGGCAAAGGACACTGTCAATAGGACAAAAAAACAACCCACAGATTGGGAAAAGATCTTTACTAGTCTCACATCTGATAGACTGCTAATATCTAATATAAACAAAGAATTCAATAAGTTAGACTCCAGACAATCAAATAACCTTATTAAAATGGGGTACAGAACTAAACAAAGAATTCTCAAGTGAGGAATATTGAATGGCTGACAAGCAACTAAAAAACTGTTCAACATCCTTAGTCATCAGGGAAATGAAAATAAAAACAATCCTGAAATTCTACCTCACACCAGTCAGAATGGCTAAGTTCAAAAACTCAGGTGACAGATGCCCCTGAGGATGTGGAGAAAGAGGAACACTTGTCCATTGTTGGTGGGATTGCAAGCTGGTACAACCGGTTACTCTGGAAATCAGTATGAGGGTTCCTGAAGACCCAGCTATACCACTTCTGGGCATATACCCAAAAGGTTCTCCAACATATAACAAGGGCACATGCTCCACTATGTTCATAGCAGCCTTATTTATAATAGTCAGAAGCTGGACCTTCAACATAAAAATGGGCACAGAATATTTGGTACATTTACACAATACAGTACTACTTGGCTATAACAAATAATGACTTCATGAAATTCTTAGGCAAACGGATGGAAATGGAAAATATCGTCCTGAGTGAGGTAACCCAATCACAAAAGAGCACAATAGTATGCACTGATTGATAATTGGATATTTGCTCCAAAGCTCAGAATATTTAAGCTACAAATCACAGAGCACATGAAGATCAAGAAGGAAGACTAAAATTTGGATCCTTAGAAGGAGCAACAAAATACTCACAGGAAGAAATGATGAAACAAACTGTTGAGTAGAGACTGAAGGAAAGGCCATCCATAGATGCCCCACTTGGGGATCTATCCCATATACAGTCACCAAACACAGATACTATTGTAAATGCCAAGAAGTACTTGCTGACAGGAGGCTGATATAGCTGTCTTCTGAGAGCCTTGCCAGAGCCCGAAAAATACAGATGAGGATGCTTGCAGCCAACCGTTGGACAGAGCTTGGGGTACCCACAGCAAGAGTGAGAGAAAGAACTGAAGGAGCTGAAGGGGTTTGCAACCCCACAGGAAGAACAATAATTTCAACCAACCAGATCCCTAAGAGCTCCAAGGGACTAAGTCACCAACCAGAGTACACAAGGAGGGACCCAGTGCTCCAGTTCCATGTGTACCAGAGGATTGCCATCAGTGGGAGGGGAGGTCCATTGTGGAGGTTAGATAAATGCCCCAGTGTAGGGAAATTTGAGGGTAGGTAGGCAGGAGTGGGTGGATGGGTAGGGGAACACCCTCATAGATATAGTGGGATCGAGGATGGGGTAGAGGTTTTCTAGTGGGGGGGGGAGAAGAAAGGGGGTAACATTTGAAATGTAAATAAATAAAATATCCAATAAAAATTAAAAAATATCTACACTAAAGCTGATACATACCACAGATGTCTTTTGGCTTCTACTTAATTTGCTCAGAAGGGTTTGTTTGTTTTTTGTTTTTTTGTTTTTTTGTTTTTTTTTTTTGTAGGTCCATTCATTTCCTTGAAAAGTTTATGGTGTCATTTTTTTCAACAGCTAAATAATATTCTATTGTATAAATGTACCATATTATTAAATTTCTGGCTATTCATTTTATTGATCAGTCTGACCAGTGTAAGAGGAAATCTCAATACAGGGAAATTTGCATTTCCCTTTAAATTAAAGATGTTTAAGATTTCTTTAATTTTTTTCAGCCACATTGTTACATCTTTGAGAAATTTCTGTTTAAATCTGTAACCCATTTTAATTGGATTATTTTTTGATACCCTATTTTTGAGTTGTTTTTATATTTTAGATATTAGCACTTGATCAGATATTAAGATGGTAAAAATCTTTTGCCATTGTGTAACATGTGACCTTGTCAAAATATGTTGTTTTTTGCCATATCATTGCTTTTCATGGTTACCATTAAAACTCTGATGTTTTAGGGATTTTAGATATCTTAAAATTAATATTGTATATGGTAAATAAACATTAAATATTTTTAAAATATCACTTATTATAAATAGCACTTACAAGTGTTTCCTTTCATGCTTAAATTGGACTTCCACAAATTAAACAGATTTTGCCAAATTTTAAAAACAGGCAAATGAGAAACCAAGGTTATTTATATTTCACCTAAAGCTTATAGGAAATGCTGAGGAAGGCATTTTTGAAAGAGTAGAAGTAAAAGAAAGCTTATATTGTTTACAGCTAATGTAGAGTTTAGACATGGAATGAATGTGTGAGAAATTCAATGACTATGTTGCTACCAACTTGAATAATAATGTCCAGAAAAAGAAAAATTTACAACTTTAACTTGGTGTTGTTTTTTTTTTCCCTATATTACACTCTTCTGTATCATAGTAAAAATATGAACATTCTAACCATCTGGGAATATTTAGTAGGAACAAACTTTACCCTACTATATACTTTTAAACCAAAAGAGACATTTATTAATTTGTTGACATTGTCTTCAAAATTTAACATAATGTAATGAAACACATTGTTCTGCTTCCTATGTTAATGATATTTTTATATTTCACATTAAAAATTACAGCAAGAACATGGATCAGACAATATAACTGACTAAAATATCTGAATTTACTCACTTTCATTTTTCAGCTCCAATCATAAAGTGAGTCTGTCCAGATACTAAAATTAAGCAACCTACTCATGAAATTCTATTGCACAAGTATTTTACTTCTTCACTTCATCATTATTTGTTATCATTCATATTGCTTTATTTCATTATAAGAATCCAATATTTAGTACAAAGTATTTATGAATTACTGAAAACATGATAATGTTCTTTGCTGGCATATCAAGTGTAAACAAATACAGAAATTTTCCCTGAGAACAGTAATAAACTTTGTCAGAAAGCATTTCAGAAATGAGATGTCAGGACTGTGAACTTGAAAGCCAGTTCACAGATGTGTATCATGAGGATGACAAATCTTAGCCATAGGTTAATACCAACATATTCTGTATGGCCACATCCATACTAAGGGAAACAATTTCTATCTTGTCAAAAGTTCACTAATCAAATGTCAGTTGCTTATCAAGATCTCCTTTCTGATCAGCTATGATGTAAATAAATTGCAACAGCAAATCTCTGTTGTAGTGAACATTTGCTTGTCTCAGTCCTAGGAGTGTCTGGCAGATTGCTATTCAGATCTCATATTTTTCTTAAATGCTTCTTTTAATGCACCTTATTTTAATTTGGGAAATAATGTGGGTCCTATGACAAGTTGTATTTCCTTTAAATATGGATTTCCTTCAGCCTTAGAAAGTACTAGTAAATGTCAGTCTTCAAGTGTTGCTCAGGGTAGGGCTGAAGCTTAGCAACAGATAAAACACTGAGCTTAATTACAACACATTCAAACGAATGTATATTTAATTTTAATTCTTTTCTACAAATCGATTTAAGCTTTGATTTCACTGAATATTGACCACTTTAAAATGCACAATGAAACATAAATCTGACAGTTTTTGAACACTATGGGTTCTTGGAAGGCGTTTTTACATCATGAATTTTCATATGATGCTTAAATATAAGTAGTGAGGACATACACTGATTATATCAACTGGGCTGCAGGATGAAGACTGTACAGTAACGATCTCTTCCTTGGACCAAAAGCAGGTTTACATATTTCCTTCAGTTGCTTAAAGTTAAGATTATTCTCTCCTGTAACATAAAAGTAGAGAGCATAGAAATATATTTTACTGTTCACGACTATGATTAAAATACAACAAAATAGTACCTGATCCCATTATTCATCTCCTTTGTAAATTAATTAAATACTTGATATTCATGTCCATTTTTCTCTGAGCTCCCTCCTCAGAGACAAAAATCTATTTCCTTTAAATATGGATTTAAAGAATCCATCATTACTAAAATCTAAGAAAAGATGACAAATTATGTATTTCTATTTTCATAAAGAGAAAAAAGATAAAGAACCCAGGAGGGGGTTACACAGCATTCATGCCAAGCCAAATCAAGCATCTGAGTTAATATATCTTTTCTTTAGAAACAGTATAGGAATAACAGAGTGTAGTAATAGAAGTCTCTGCTTGTATATTTCACAGTTGATATGGAATTTTCTAGAAACCATAGCACTGCTACAAAGACAGTATTGTGCTCTTAAATAAAAAATTTTCATTGCATGCCTTACTTAATATTTCTTTTACTCTTTTATCAGCTTAAAAACAAGAAGCCTCTTATACATTTTTGCCACTGTCAAAATTGAACCTGCTTTTCACTAAGGCCTATAATTACATCTATTCTAAACTAATCCATTCATTCAGTAACTATCATTGATTAAGTGAAATATGCAAAAATAATTTTAAAAGAAGCATCTTTTAGAACTGCAACGAACTAGTTTGACTATTATGGGGGATACATTTCAGGTAAATGAAATTAAAATTAGTTTAGCATAGAAAAGATACAGAAGATTATAACCCTTCTAATCAAAATGATAAATCTCCTTGATTGTGTTGTTATGTTAATAAACCTGTGTTTTTCCAAGTTTGTTTTGGCATACCCTAGTATGATGGAGAATGGCTGAGGAGAAGGAAGTTGAAAAAAATTCCATGTTTTTAATGACTAACTTGGTTGACTT
>JADRCD010235392.1:11944-26859 GCA_019843815.1 Montemys delectorum
AAACATTCTGGCCTCATGGCTATTTAATCTGCTGTTTTACAAGAAGGTGGGTTTAAAGCACGCTTTTACTAGGTAACAGGTTAAGAGCCCCGAGTCTATCAGTTTTTTGGACCCTGTCACCTCCTATCTCAACAGTTCAAAATAGCTGGATGAATGCATAGCCTTATTCTGCAATTGGTGTAAAATTGAACACTGTTCTTGAAAGACTTTGTGAGAATGAGAAGATATTTATTGCACATCTGACAGTGGACGAGTTTACCAGAGTTTATAAAGAAGTCATATAAACTGACAGTGAATAAACAACCCAATTAGGAAAGGGACTGGCACGTGGCATATGGCACGTGGCACATGGAAAATACTCAGCACCGCTAACTACCGGGAAGTGTACAATGACATTCCATTGCACATGCAGCACCCAAAACTGAAGAAAACAAAAAACAAACAAACAAAAAAACAGAACAAAACTACCAAATGCTGGGGGAGGGTGCAGAAAAACTGGTTCGCTCGTATACATGGCCATTAAAAATACAAAAAATGGCAGTCAGTTAGCATAGGTACGTCAGTGACCCAGCAACTGCACTGGTAGACATTAGTCCAAAAGAACAAAAGTGGAAGCTTATACAAAACCTGCACTTCCGTGTTGTTCAAGAGCTGGAACTAGAAACGACTCAGTGTCCTCTGAAGGGTTAACTGCTAAGTGACCCATGGTTCTAACCTCATTCATATCTCAGAGTACTGCACAACAAGAACACGTTCATAGAAGCTCCAACCTGATGGCCCAAAGCCCATCCTAAAAGGTCACAGGCCATGAGATTTGGTTCATCTAATGTTACTTAACCAGCATGAGTAAAGAAATAGAGAACGGGGGCTGGGGGGGGCGGCTGGAGAGATGGCTCAGTGGGTAAGAGCACTGACTGCTCTTCCAAAGGTCCTGAGTTCAAATCCCAGCAACCATATGGTGGCTCACAAACCACCCATAGTGAAATATGACACCCTCTTCTGGTGTGTCTGAAGTCAGCTATACTGTACTTATTTATAATAATAAATCTTTGGGCCAGAGCGAGTGAAGGTCCTAAAAAATTCAAGTCCCAACAACCACATGAAGGCTCACAACCATCTGTACAGCTATAGGGTACTCACAAAGGTACAGGGCAAGTGGAGGACAGTAACTAGATTGTTATTTCAGTGGAAGCCACAGGAATGGTCACATATAAGAAAGACTACACCCCTACATACTCAGATCACAGCAGATGGAATATGGATCTGAGCGGAGTGGATGAGCGCATCAATATTAGGTTCCTGGATGTGATATGGTTCTATAACGCACTATCATTGGCTAAAGACCATGAGACCTCTCTGTGTTCTTTTATTTTTAATTTCAACTTTATTTTATCCATATGGATGGCTTGCCTGCATGTGTGTCTGTGCATCTTGTATGTACAGTGCCTTCAGAAGCCAGAAGAAGGTATACGATTCTCTAGAACTGGAGTTATTAGATTGTTGTGAGTTGCATATGAGTGTCTAGAATAAGACCCAGGGTGGGTCTGGAAGAGCAACCTGTGCTCTTACTCAGTAAGCCATCTCTCCAGCCTTCTGCCTTATTTCTTACAGTTCTATGTGAATATATGAGTATCACAACATTTAAATAGTACAATTACAAATCAGTGCATTTTTTAAAAATTAGCACGAAAAACATATAACTTCCTGTTTCACTATATCCACGCTGTTTGAGTTGATACGTGTTATAACATCTGCGGTATCTGGCTACTGCCATGTTGGTAGCTTACAGCAGACTGAAATGGGAGTATTTTCACCATCACAATGGGCAAACACTACAAAAGCAATACTTTCTTCAGAGCCCGCTGTTACACATCTGTCAGTGCACCATGGGGTCACAGTCCAGGGCAGTGCACCATGGGGTCAAATCCAGGGCAGTGTACCATGGGGTCACAATCCAGGCAGTGTACCATGGGGTCACAATCCAGGCAGTGCACCATGGGGTCACAATCCAGGCAGTGCACCATGGGGTCACAATCCAGGCAGTGCACCATAGGGTCAAATCCAGGGCAGTGTACTATGGGGTCAAATCCGGGGTAGTGTACCATGGGGTCAAAGTCCGGGGCAGTGCACCATGGGGTCAAATCTGGGGCAGTGTACCATGGGGTCACAATCCAGGCAGTGTACCATGGGGTCACAATCCAGGCAGTATACCATGGGGTCACAATCCAGGCAGTGCACCATGGGGTCACAATCCAGGCAGTGCACCATGGGGTCACGGTCCAGGGAGGGATGTCTCTTTGAGACAGAAGCTGGAGTAGTGAGATTAGTTAGACACTCTCCATAGTCTGGTTGGATGGAGATCAGGACTTTATTATGGCGACCTAGCCATAATATTCATTATGAGTGTTTTGGGGAGAAGCTTGGGGGAGAAGCTGAGTTTGAACTAAGGGCTTCTTGGGCCATGGTCATTTGAAGCAATTCCTTTCTTTCTCTCCCTTCATAGCTGACTCTAACTCCCACTGACTAGTATAGGGAAATTGCAGGTAACCTACTGAGAGATTGCCTGTAAACCTGTGTTCCTCTCTTCCTCAGAGAAGTTTACCAACTCCAAGGTACCAGAGACTCTATGCAGGGAATCTATTGGGGCTACATATGTCACATCTGTATGGTGGACATACATTTACTAAAGGGCCAAATCTCTGACCCTTCTCCTTTTGCCTGAGAATCAGCCTGGGTATAAGCATGATATGGGCTACTCATCTGTAACATGGTATAGATTATTATAGATTCTACACCATGAGAGGTCTCCTCCCAGACCTCCAAAAGAAGACACCAATATTGCCTTGTGGGTCTGAATTCACCTCCCAGTCTTTATCATGTTGCTTTCTGCTGTTGGGGTTAATAATTCTTCTCATAAATGTCTTACTCCCCAAAATAAAACTAAAAAATAGACAATAAATGAATCTGTTATCCAAAAGAACAATCTGCTTTAGTGTCTCTGGTTGAGTCCCACAATCTAAGATATTGCAGGTGTTGAACTCATAGAGTCCAAACTGTCTTAAGATCCCTGGATAGCCAAGGATGATCTTAAACTCTAGATCCTCCTGTCTCTGCTTCCCAAGTGCTGGGATTACAAATGTACAACAATGATGTACAAGGCCTACTCAGCCTCAGGGAAAGATTTTAGCTGCTCTTGTTGAGGCTAGCATTCTTCCAGGTGCCTGCGAGGGAAGGTCAATGGGGAGGAGGAGCATTTAGGATATAACAGTTAGTGCTCGGTGTTAGAATGTGGAGTTTGAGCTGAGACACGGGGGCAGCAAGGATGAGGGCTGAGGGTAGAGTGGAGGTGTCCACAGGCTGGAAGCCCCAAAGAGCCGAAGCATCACTACTGTTAAGCTAGTAAGATAAAGGGGAGCGTTGGTGGTCAGGAGATAATCTCTAGGAATCTCCAGCATGGCCCTGGGGATGCGCAGAAACAGAGATGAGGATCAGAGTAGAGGAGTCCTAAAGGTGACATTGGGGACATTGATCAGGAGTCAGAATCCACTTGGTCTATTTTCAGGGAGACGGATGCCTCCTCTGGTTGAAGCAGGATTTGGGGTAGAAGAGACACTGGAAAGAGATAAAGGAGAATAGAAGAGAAAAAAAAAACAGAGTGGAAAGGGAAAGACTAAAGAGAAAAAGCATTCGTTCTTAGCACAGGCAAGAAAGGAAAATTAATGTAGAAAGCTAAAGGGAGTTTGGGAGACCGCTGGTGATATTAAATGTCTCTATTTTAATCAAAAAGGCTAAAGGTCTTAACTGAGAGTCTAAATCACCCTAGAGGCCAGGCTAAATTGCAGCCTTTGTAATCCTTAAATTGTCATAAGAGTCTGAAATCATCAAACTTTTCGGAGCATGTCCCAAGCTACAAGACAAAGGTTACCTACAAAAATGAAAGAGTGGCCAGGAGAGTCTTCTCCGTGCAAGGGGACCAGCCCTGCTGACATCCCCCCCTAGCTCCCAGTCCTCAGTGGCTGTTTGGGGCAGTGGGGGCAGGGCTGGAGATGAAGCTCCAGACTGCCAGCAGGAACGACCTGAGTTTTTTTTAGAGACCTCCATTCAGGGAAAGCCAGTATTATTGACTTAACTGCAGGAAAGAATTTCAGGGAGAGCCAGTGAGAGGCAGAGTTGGAATCAATTAGAGGCAATCTAGGCTGAGCAATGGTGGGCTCCCCTCAAGACACACGCGTGTCTCCACAGTAGCCATCTATATGATGTTGGTGGTGATGATTCCGAACTCACATCTTCAAAGGATTGTATTTATTTATTTTTCTTGTGAAAGAAAGTATCCATTGCTTCCTGGTGTGCACTGAGGGGATTACCACTGATAAAGTAAGACCCTGAATCACAGGAGATGCATGGGCGTGAAGGTGTTTTTACTGTGAACAAAACTCAATAATCATATTGTAGAGAGTTCTAGAAAAATATCTGGAGTAAAGCCATCGTAAGACTTTTAGCATGGTGCATGGCTATTTTAACATTCTTCTTTTAGATTATCTCTCTGTAAAAGGAATACTGTCCCTGTGTAGGCAATATTCCCAGCACATTTTGGTAATTGTCCTGAAATTCTTGATTCTCAGCAAGCCAAAGCTGCTCCAGAGTCCAGAGCAGGGGTCCCTTTTCTCTCCCATGTACATTTAATTTCCCATTTTCCAGTTGCTCCTGTACAGACTAGTGGAGAGAAGGAAGCTTCCTAGATAAAGGGGGTTCGAACTAGAAGGGAAGAGGCTGAACTGAAGCTCAGAAAAGCCTGAGTCCTATGGAGACCCAAATATGGACTGAATAACAGTTTACTTGCACCTAAGAAGTGAAAGAAACTGGCAGTCCCTTCAAGGTGCGGAAGCTATGTCATCCCTCCTCAAATATGGGTTGCTGCATACTGTCACACAGTGCTTAGCAAATGTTTACAGGCTGAAATGCTTAGCAAATGTTTATAGAGTTAAATGGAGCTGAAAAGAGAAGGACAGAGGGATTTAACTAATCCATCAGGAATGTGGTAGAGCCTAAACTCAAGATGGACAAAGAAGGATCCTCTTGGTGGAAGATGGGTGGAGACAGCTCTTCTTTTCTTCTTAGTGATCCCAGCATGGCCACTCAACCCTCTCTGGTAGGTCATGCTCAACCATGCCTATAGCCATCGCTAGTTATCCCATGAGCATCAAGACTACCCAAGCCTGCTCCCACTAGATGACCTCTGTTGTGTCCAGTGCAAAACTCAGCACATGGGGAGCTCAGAGAGGCCCTAAGGTGACACTGCAGGCCAGAGGTGGGCCTAGACATACCACCTTCTAATAGTCTACCACATACCATAACTGAAGCCACTCTCTGCCTCTTGCTCGCTCTGTATTTGTGTCCACTGTTCCTTTTAGACAAACACTGGTCCTGTCTGCTCAGAAAGCTTGTACCAAATAACTTTCTTGTTCTGTAGGTAGAGGTGGGGCATGGAAAATTCCATAGTTCCCATTGTGAAAGGTACTCCATTTTGGGAGCAAAGGAAGGGCAGGGGGAGGAGGGATAGAGGCGAGAGGAGATGATTCAGAAACAGCTGAACTTTGAAAAACGGAAGGAAAAAAATCTCTCGTGCACTGCAGAAAAGTGCATTTTTAAATGAAGCTGTGCCAGGGGACTGAAAAATTGCTTATGAGCAGAGGGCATTGGCTGAGGGAGCAGCGAACTGACAGGGCAGACAGAGGAACTGCTGGGAGCACGCTTTGTTCAGAGGCGGCAAAGGAGACTCAGAACACATGCTCAATCACCAACTTGCAAGAGGCCACCAAGTCCTACAGCTCTGAGTAATGTGACCACTGAGGAAGATGGATTCCAAATAGGACAGCCACTAAGTACTATGGCCATTAAATGCCTTGAAGCTAAATATTATGTCTACTAAATACCAAGATAGCAAATGTTAGAGGCTCTGTTTAACACCTAAATTAAATACGTCTGATGCTAAGTATCACAGGCAATACATTGAAATTAAGTACTTCTGATAATAAATATTGTAATCACTACACAACACTGAAACTAAATATTCCAAGTATGGAATGCTATGTGCTCTAGATCCTACGGCCCCTGAATCACCCAGCCACTGACAGTGTAGCAATGAAAGCACACCTTAGACATCAATATTAGTGGTAGTACGCTAGTATGCCAGGCCTACTAGGAAAAGCAAGAATGTTTGTGAATAGAATAACAGTCCTGGGCCCCAGAATTCTCATCTTGGACCTATTGTCTGAACTCAAACTACAAAGTCTGGAGCCTGGTGGGCACCAGAGCTGGAAGAAAGCAGGAAGGAAAAAAAAAAGGCTTTAATTCATTTTTTTGAGAGGGGGCACTTACGTAGAGGTTAAGGTTTCCTTCCATGGACTTGGCAGCCAGCTCCTACTCCCCTAACCCTAATGCTGGGACTGCACCAAGAAAAGGCTTTCTAGGTGGGCATGGTGGCACATCCCAGCACTCAGGAAATGGAGACAGGAGGATCACAAATTCAAAGACAGCATAGACTACATGGTGAAACTTGGTGTCAAAAAACCAAGAGCTGGGGAATATATCTTAATGGTATACAGTGCTTTCCTATCATTTAAGAGTTGTAGAGAGACCCTCTCTAAAATGTGACTGGTCTATAGAACCCTGCCAAGGGCTCATTTACTCAGTTGCATCCAGCCATTGGCCAGGCTGAAAGTCTCCCTTCCCACACCTACTACCTTGTTACTTTCCCACATGGTCCTCTCTGTATGGCTATCTTGGGCTTCCACAATGTGGTCTTAAGATAGCCAAACCAATTTGTTAGACTGGCCTTCAAGAGTGTGCACCAAGGAGTCAAAAGCAGATACAGTATTGTCCACCTGCCAAGATCCATCCTCCAGAATTATACCCAAGTCACTTCTGCCATATTCTGTTGGTTAAAAGAAGTCATAGAATGATCTTATATTTAACAAAAAGAAGGCCAGGTGTGGTACATGCCTTTAATCCTAGCACCCAAAAGGCAGAGGCAAGTGGATCTCTGTGAGTTCAAGGCCAGTCTGGTCTACATAGTGAGTTCTAAAACAGCTAAAAATACATTCTACCAAGAAAAAGGTGAAAGAAAGACAGAAAGAAAAAGAAAAAAAGGAAGAAAGAAAAGAAGGGAGAGAAAGAAGAAAAAGAGAGGCAGGTTCCATCTTTGATTAAAAATAAGGGGTAAAAGAATTTTGGCCATATTTAATCCAAGGTATTGGTGCAAGGAATGCTGTGGTGGCTCACCCAGTATTCTCTTCAGGGTGGAGGCATTTGCTTCTGACAGAATATCAGTGCTTACAGCTGGATCTTTGCTCGGTAATGGTTTCCCTCTCAAAGGAGGACATTTCCTGTGAGAGAAGAGCCCACCTCCCTTACGTCAACTGACGGCCATTTATAATAACTCTAAAGGGTCACGCCAGTTCTGCAGTCCCCTAGATCAGTCACAGTTGATAGGTGTGTAGCAGTTCAAACTTCTGCTTCTTCAACTTCCCCGAGAAGGTATTCCCAGGCATCTTTCACTGCCACTTCCCACACGAGGATCTCTGCCCTAAGTGTATCCCAGGTGCCTGACCTCAGCCATGGGCCTGAGCCATAATGGGGCACAGGGTGGTTTAGACAGCATTCAAAAATAAGACGGGGCCTCCATCAGGCAAGAGAATATGCAAAAGGTAAGGTTCAGTGGAGAGGCATGGGCCTTGAAGGAGTGAGTAAAGTGAGAGGGGCAGCTGAGGTTCAATCCAGGCAAACACTTACCCATCATGCTAATGTGAATAATCAGGACATTGTCTGCAATTGTCATTGTTATAAATACAAGGCATCACAATGAACATCTTAAGACTTAAATTCTGTAACTCACGGCTCTGGTTGGTTATTTCAGGATGGATTGAAGATGTGAAAATGATGAATTGAAGAATGTGGCCATACTTAAGGCTATGGGAATGCTCCATTTTCCCTGTTTTGCACTGCCTTTGCGCGGCATTCTCCATCAGTCAAGTTCTTTCCGTTTACAAGGGACCGGATTTAGGTAAGGTCATTGATTCATCTGGAGAGTTAATTATTCATTTGAATTGGTTTGTGGAAAAGGCTCCAGAGAGCCCACAAGAATAAATTGAAAAGCTATTAGAACCAACAGGAGAATTTAATAAAGTAGCTGGATGCAAAATTCAATAGCTTCCTCATCAACTAGCAACAGCCAATTAGAAAACACAATGGGAGTAAAGCAGGCAAGGGGACAAAGATAACAACAATAACAAAAGCACCGGGGATTCACAGTCCCAACAGAGTGGGGTACAGGAGACCAAAAACACCTGGGAATCACCACCCCAACAAGGCTGGATACAGGAAACTGTCCTAACAAGGTGGGATACAGGAAACCCACATCTTCAAGCTTATTAGCTTTGAAATCTCATGGTGTAATTAGATGGAAAAGCATGTCGTCGAGTTCAAGCATGGGGAGGGAGAAGGAACACCCCGAAGAGCGAGCCTGCTCCCATTAAAGAAAAGGAGAGTTGGGTTAGGTCATCTGGCATGATGGGGATGCATCCTTCAATCCCAGCATTCAGGAGGCAGAGGCAGGTGGATCTCTACAAGTTAGAGGCCACTGTGGTCTAAATGTAAGTCCAGGTCAGCCAGGGCTGAGTAGTGAGAACTTGTCTCAAGAACTAATGTATATGGGAATAATTAAGAAAAAAATTGAAGGTGGACAAGGAGGACGCTCGCCTTATCAGATGAGATATACACTGAAGCAGAAGTTATAAAAAAATAGCATGACATAAGACTTGGCAGGCACATTGGTGGGTGATACCAGTGGGTGCCAGAGTGCAGAAAGAGCCTGCTCAGCGCCTCTGGATGTGTAGTCTTGCTCGTAGCAGACTTGCTGCCGCCAAGTTAAACTAAGGTGAGGTCATCCCAGATACTATGGGAGTCCGTTTAAGAAGAGGGAACATTAGTCTAGAGAGGTAGCTCAGCTGGTAGAGTACTTGCTTAACGTATGCCTTAGTCAGTGCTCTGTTGCTGTGAAGAGACACCGTGACCACTGCGACTCTTAATGGTGAGATGGCTTACAATTTTGAAAGTTTAGTCCATAATCCTCCTGGCAGGGAGTATGGCTGCATGGTAGGTAAGCCTAGTATCTGAGAGATCTGCCTTCAGATCCAAAGGCAGCAGGAAGAGAAAAGACACTGGGTCTAGCCTGGACTTCTGAAACCTCAAAGCCCACTCCCAGTGGCATACTTCCTCGTATAAGGCCACACTTCTTAATCCTTCTAAGTACTGCCATTTCCTAATGGCTAAGCATTCAAATATATGAGCCTATGGGGGTCATTCCTATTTAAACAATGACAGCATACATGAAACCCTGGGTTCAATTCCCAAGACAGAGTGATAGAAGATAATAAATAAATTCATATATATTTCACATCAAATTGTATAAAATGCAGTAAGTCAGGGGAAGAAAGGCGCGCGCGCACACACATACACACACACACACACACACACACACACTTTGGATAAAGGGATATGTGGGGGTTTTTCCCATTATTTTTTATTCATTTTACATCCCAACACAGCCCTCCCTTCAACCCAGCACCCTACTCACACAGCCCCTCCTCCCACGATAGTTTTGTTTTTATTCTGATAAAATACACAAAGAATTTACCATTTGTGGACATTTTAAGTCCGTGACTCAGTTGCAGCAACTGGATTCACAGTATTGTTTTAAGGTTCACTATGGTGATTTTGGGGAGTGTTTTTATGTTTAAGAACCTGTTCATCTGCCCATGTTCCCACTGAGTCCTTGAAGCACTATTCCCCTCCCCTCCCTCCCCTGAGCCTCCGGTTACTTTGCTATGTGGTACTCTCTTTCTCTGTAGGTGGTCTATTCTGACACTCTGTGGGTGTGAACTCACACAGTTTTCCCTCTGGGTCCTGAGGTCTTGCACTTAGCATGTTTTCAAACGCCCCCACCCCCCACCCCCCTGCTCTCATTGCAGTAGGTTTTAGAAATTCCATTTATCTTCATGGCTGAGTGTTGTTTCCTTACATGCAGGTACATCTCACACTTTACCACATCCACCCAACAATGCATATTTACATTGTCTTTTCCTCTTGTCCATTTGTATACTATCAAGTCTCTGTTGAAATTCCTGCTTTTTTTCTTTTGATGATATACCAAGAAGGGCAATTATTGGCTCATATGCTACTTTTATGTATAACCTTTTGCAGAATGTATGGTTTATAAATTTTTAAAATTTGCATTTTTAAAATGTTCTCTATTGGTGTTTTATAATTTAAAAATGAACATTCCCCCCCCCCCAAATGCTTCCATTTTGGGGTTTTTTTTTTTTTTTTTTTTTTTTAGAGGAGGACATTGGGTGTCCTGCTCTGTTACTTGAAACAGAGTTGGTTGTTCAGTGAACCTGGATCCAGGCTGGTGGCCAGCAAGCCTGAAGCACTAGAATTACAGTCATGTACACAGCCACGTTTGGCTTTTTATGTGGATGCTGTGGATTTGAACTCACGTCTTTATGCTTGTGAAGCAAGCAGTTACCTACTGAGCCATCTCTCTGGTTCCTCCCTGCTTTGTCCTTCCTTCCTTCCTTCCTTCCTTCCTTCCTTCCTTCCATCCTTCCTTCCTTCCTTCCTTCCTTCCTTCCTTCCTTCCTTCCTTCCTCCCTGTCTCCCTTCCTTCCTTCTTTCCTTTCTCCCTCCCTCCTTCCCTTCCTTCCTTCTTTCCTTCCTTCCTTCCTTCCTTCCTTCCTTCCTCTCTTCCTTCCTTCCCCCCTCCTGCCCTCCCTCCCTTCCTCCTTCCCTCCCTCCCTCCCTTTCTTCCTTCCCTCCCTCCCTCCCTTCTTTCCTTCCTTCCTTCCTTCCTTCCTCCCTCTCTCCCTTCCTTCCTTCTTTCCTTTCTCCCTCCCTCCTTCCTTCCCTTCCTTCCTTCTTTCCTTCCTTCCTTCCTTCCTTCCTTCCTTCCTTCCTTCCTTCCTCTCTTCCTTCCATCCTTCGACAGAGATTCCCTCCAGGCCAGGTTGGATGAGCTCCTGCCCGAGTGTCCTGACTGGCCAGCATGAGCCAGCACAAGCAGCTTGCCCCCACTGCTTTCCTTTCTTCTTTCTGAGACACCAGTCCTTGGAACTCCGAGCAACATATCACTCATTATTTGTTATTTGGTTTGGGGATTTTGTTTTTTGGGGGAGGTCTTTCTAGGAAGTCCTAACTGGCTTAAAACTCATTCTATAAACCAGGCTGTCCATGAAGTTAAATGCTATTGGCCTCACCAGGACTGGTAAAATGACTGTTTTAAATCTACCCAGAATGTGTTTTGCTTAGCTAAGGTGACAATGTCAACTCTGGCCTTTTGAGAGAAAAAAGAAAAAAAAAAAAGCTGTCTTTTGATTTAGGTGGCTATGTGTATGTGATGGTACCTGAGGGGGCTGGAAGAAGCATGGGGCCTCTGGATCTAGAGTCAGAAATGAATGTGTGTCATCCAATGTGGGTACTAAAAACCAAACTGAGTCCTCTGCAAAAAAAACAGTGTGCACGCTCAATGGCAGAGCCATCTCTCTAGGCCCACAACTGTGCCTTTTAAAACAAGAATATATTATTTACAGTTGCTGAGAAAAGGGGCCAGGCAGGGCCCTGTCAGGACACAGGAAGCAGACAGAATAAGAGAAGGCATGAGTCAAGAATCTTTATTGTGATTTCCATGAATGAAGTGGGGTTCACACACCTCAGAATAACTAGTTGGTATAGTTTTAACAGGCTCTCGACTGGCTGGATAGCTCCTGGATGCCCAGTATAATTCAGGGCAGGGAGAATGTTAGCTTAATGTATGAGAGTTAGATAAAGAAAGTGATGGAGGATCTGACCGCAGAATTGATTCTTGCATATGAATGCAAATTCACAGGCAAGGTGTTTAGCCCCTCTAGGTCAGCCGTTCTTAACCCATGGGTTGATATATTTACATATCAAAGACTTACATTATGATTTATAACTGTGGCAAAATTACAGTTATGAAGTAGCAACAAAAATAATTTTATGAGGGGGGGAGGGGTGTCACCACAACATAAGGAACTGTCTTAAAGGGTCTCAGCATCGGGAAGGTTGAGAGCCACAGCTCTTAGGTTCTCAGGTAGCCCTGTGGAGGTTGTCTCTCCAGGATCACAGGAGAGGTCATCAGATGTCAAAGCTCAGTGGACAAAACCATGTGGTCCATATAAAGATAATGTGCTAGGTCATTCTTCACAGAATCTCCAATGCCAGAGGCCAGAACCCGTAATAGTAATGGTGCGTGTTCTCAACTAGACAAAGTGTGGACTCAGCTGAGGTGGACCTCTGCACACGCCGGTGAGGGAATTTCTTAACTGGGTCCATTGAGGTATATAGACCCATCATAAACGGCAGCACCGTTTCATGGGTAGGGTCAAGGAAAGGAAAAGGAAGAGGTAGAGCTGAGCATCAATATGGTTGTATCCACGGCTGTCTGCTCTTCATTGTGCATGTGGTGTGACCTGGTGTTCAAGTTCAGTGATAGTCTGTAACCTGGAACTGTGAGTCAAATAATCCATGTCTCTTTAAGCTGCTTTGGTTGGAGTATTTTATCACAGCAACAGGAAAAGAGACTAATACAGAAATCAAGGAGACTTTTGACATCTATGGAGCTGCTTAAGTAAATTGTGACATAGCATAGCCATCGAGTGTTATGTAACTATGGGAAATAGTGTATTTTTAAGTACATTGATTTACAGCTTTTTTTTCTAAATTCTGAAAAAAAAAAAAAACCCTCATAAGATTGTTACCACATTGGAACACAGTATTTGGGGTACCTGGCATCTATGTGCCTGCGACATTGCCACTCATATTTGGCTCCAGAATAAACTATGCCTTATTTTTCTTGAGATAAGAGATATATTTTTGCACTGACAGTATTTGGCGCCCAATATGGGACCTCAGGTGGATCTACCTTCATCAGAGGTGTTACCCAGATTAGTGGCAGGTGCCCACATGGACCGCTATGGCCAAGTGTTTAGCATTGCTTCCTTGAATGGATGCTGGTGAGTTCTCTCCAGGGGTGAGACCCTCACTGGTCAGTCCATGGCCCATTGCTTTATTCTGGATGGTTTTTTAGATCTTATTTTGTTTTGATATATTGTTTTGTTTTTAGAGAATTTGGTTTATTTTTGTTTTTGAAAAGGTTCATTTATTTGCTAGCAGTCTGCCAAAACTTCAAAACACAATTCTGCATTTTAAAAAAATTAAAATTATGTATATGTGCATGTTTTTATGTATGTGTGCATGCAAGTGAGAAAAGAGGCCAGGAGAGGGAGTCAGATCACCTGGAGCTGAAGTTCAGGCAGTGTGGGCTGTCCAGTGTGGCTGCTGGGAACTGAACTCAGGTCCTCTGGAAGAACAGCTAGTGCTTTTAATCGCTAGCCCATCTCTCCAGCTCCACAAATTTGTTCCCCGCCCCCCATAGCTTCTCATGCCTTTATTTTAAAGCTTTGTGTTGTCTTTATTTTAGTAACTCTATGTTCGCATGACCATAAAGAGACTGAAGATGCATTTTTTTTCCCCTTCCGCCTAACAGGGTGGAAATGTCAAAACACTCCATGTATATAATTGACTTATAGGGAAGCCCAACAAAACAGATCATTTCTGGGTAGGAAAGAACATTATTGGCTCATTTGGGAAGAGACACACAGGGTTGGTCACCCAGTGTCTTGTGCCCTTCATGTTCCAGTAAGCATGCAGGACAAGTCTGAGACTCAGAGGGAGAAGCTGACCTCAGGATAAATGCTGGGGAGGTTGCTTCTGACAGCAGCACATAAAACAGATCCCTCTGTAACACAGAGAAGCTTTCGATTTTGAGGAGGAAATAAAATATAGAGATTCAAGAAAAGAATGTTTGGAGAAGAACTATCATTTCTTATCCTGACTGGTCTTATGTTTGATAATTATGTTATTTCAGTTTTCAAGGATTTGGAAAATGGGAAAGTGTACCTAAAGATCAGCCCTGGTTTACACTTGCCTCAGTGGGAACAAATGATATCCTTAATTGGGTGTTTGCGTGCTACACTAAATTTTTAGGTAATAGAATGTATGGGTTTTGTTTTGTTTTATTGTTGTTTGTTGAGACAGGGTCTCTCTGTGTAGCCTGACTGTCCAGGAACTCACCATGTAGACCAGACTGGCCTCGAATTTACTGAGATCCTCATATCTCTGCCTCTCAAGTGCTGGGCTTAAAGGTAACTGCTACCACACCCAGCAAGCAATAGAATTTAAAGATCAAGAATAGGCATTCTTTAAGTGGAACTTAAAAGCATCTAAAAATTATGAAATGAGTAATTTACTAAAAAATGAGACTTTTAGAAACTATATATATAAGTTAAAAAGACACGTCAAAAATAAAATATATAAATTGCGCATCAGGTAAGCCTGCTGCCAAGCTTGATAACTTAGTTCAATCCACAGGACCCATATGGTGAAGCAGAACAACAGAGCCAACTCTAACTAGTTGTCCTTTGACCTCCACATGTGCACGCGCGCACGCGCGTGCGCGCACACACACACACACACACACACACACACAGCATGCACACAATTTTAAAAATAAATATAAAATTATTTTAAAATATAGATGTTGTGTCAGAACTCTAAACTCAGAGAAAATTGGTTTTTTAGGGGAAAAGCTCAAATGCTATATATCCTACTACCACAAATTATGCAGTTGAGTTTTTGGCATTTGCATTTGGGGAAATTGCAGGAGTCAGCATAACCAGAGTGTAATGGGTGAGCCTTACTCTGGGAGAACATCCTTCTTGATCATGGCATCTTCCCTGCCAGGTAAATATAAAAATTAACTTCCTGAGCCCCCCCCCCCC
>JADRCD010235393.1:0-32601 GCA_019843815.1 Montemys delectorum
ACTACTGGGATAGGGTGAAGGAATTGTATGTGGGTAAGAATTTAGGAGAGTAGATAGACTTGTGTGGTTTGAATATGTTTCCCCATGCTTCAAAGCAGGTTGTGGCATTGCATCCTTACTATTACTGCAGGTATGAGGATGAATTTATGGAAGGAAAGATTCTTAAATGCACACCATGTCCAGTACTGGAAACATAGCCAACCACTCAAGGCTAGTGAAGTCATGGATCTTTAAGGATCTACAACCTTCTCTTAATGAAATCAGCACAATCTTTGATGACATTATAAACATTGGTATTTTTACTCAATGATAAATGTACTCCTCACTCTTTATCAATGAAACTTTACTTTCAGCCCTTAAGGTGTGAACAACAGTGAAAGAAATAGTTTACTCCAGGCAGGGGTGAAGGCTCTCCATGTTCAGTGGGCTATGTTGGTGCCTTCATCAGTGGGAGGCCGTGAATTTAAAAGAGAGCAAGGAGGAGTGTATGGGATGCTTGGAAGGAGAAAAGAGAAGAGGGAAATGATGTAGTCATTTTATAATCTCCAAAACAAAAGAAGGAAATGAAAAAGACAAGGTTTGCTCCTTCAGGTGCTGTCTCTTCCTCTGTTCTTCTTTCTCTTTCTCCCTCCCCTCATGTCTTCTCCCCCTCTTCTTCTCTTTGTCCCTTTTTCCTAGGAGGATAGAAAAATAGCTCTCACTGAATTATTTCATCTTAAGGTTTCTTACCTTGTAGAAGCACAAACTAATTAAGTTTGATTTATTGTAAATTATCCAGTAGTGGTATCCTTTTATAGCCAAATAAAACAGACTACAGTGTTTTTCTTAAAATAATTCAAATAGTAAAATATTTCAAATTTTAAAATATAAGTAAAATAAAACTCAACTGTAGGCCTTATTTCACCTTTTAACATGAATATATGGCCTCTGAAATATTGTGTCATTTTAATTTTAAAATTTGGTAGTACCGTGGCTTAGAAATGTTCCTTACCAGCTGCATCTGGTTTAAAATCCTGCCCTTATCACTTACTAGTTGCCCCTGGTATATCATAATGGTAGTAGCAGTTTTTAATCCTAGGGTGGTTTGAGAATCAAAAGATTCAATAATACATCAGACACGCTATGTTCTGTAGGACGGACAGCACATTATCCCTCAACTCCATCTTGCCATCTCAGATGATGATTCCTCCATATTGGACCAGGAGCACAGCATCGCTGGGCTGGCAGCAACCTAAGAGGAAGAGTAGATCTTTAGATGCGGTGGGTGAGAGCTGTTGTGTCAGTCACAGGTATTATGCTGTGAATTTAATGGCAAGAGAGACATTGGCTTTCATCTTGGCTAAGTAGTATTGTCTTGACATTTAACCATGTTTGACAGTTTCATAACTTCATATACATGACTTTATATACAGTCATTTGCAGTTCTTTTTCCCTTCTCTGTTACACTGAAATTTTTCTTCTCAATCTCCCTCTCACTTTAATGTCTTCTTTTTGTGTGTAACCTACTGATTTTATTTGCTTTTTATTTGAGTATGGATGAGAATTTATTTAGCCATCAATGAGAATTTACCAGTGGATACACCCCTGAAGAGAGTCATTCTGGTCTTTACTGTTGCTAATAAAATTGGTTGTAATTTTGATTTTTTTTTCTTATGTCACTCTTTGTTATCCTTCTAGTAACAGTTATCCTTATTTTTCTTCATGTTCTACTTTGAGTAAATAGATCAGTAAGATAGGTCTAGGGGTTTTCTTTCCTGTTCTTTTTTTCTGTTGTCAATTTCTAGTCTACTTTTCATTTGAGTATGCATGTGTTTCTTTAACCATGAGAAGTGTTTATTTTGTATACTTTTGAATATTTATTTATTTTTTGTTTTGGTCATGGTGGAAGTGGAGGCAAGAAGATTACTTTGTAGTAAGGCCAACCTGGATCACAGTAAAACTGAAGTTAGTTTTTTTTCCGGCCCTTCATGACTCTTTCTTCTTCTTTTAATTCATTTTCCTTGGGTTTAACACTTTATAAGTAAAATTCATAGCAACATGTTTCTATTTAATGATTTCTTTTCTTTTGTTTATTAGATATTATCTTTATTTACATTTCAGTTGTTTTCCCCTCTGAAAACCCCCTATTCCCTCCTCCCTCCCCTTGCTCACCAACCCACCTACTCCTGCTTCCTGGCCCTGGCATTCCCCTACACTGGATGATTTCTTTTTGTACCTAGTTTACACTTTATTTTATGAAACACATATCAAAGTGTTTTAATTTTTGGTTTGTATATTTTAAGTTTTCTAATTCTTATTTTTATTGTTTTCTAATAAATTATTTGAAATAAATGCAATCCTATTTGTACTTTCTCTTTCTCTTCCCTTCTCTCCTCTTCCCTCTCCTTCTTTCCTCCCCCCTTCCTTTCCTCTCCACCTCCCACAATCTCCTTTTTTTGACAGGGTCTTACTGTGTCTTGAACTTTCAATCCTCATGCTTCAGCTGTGTATACTAGAATTACAGGCATATATTAATAGAACCCCAGATGTTGGGAAGACAAAGGTAGTAGAGGGAGCAAGACCTTATCAACGCCATTTAAACACTAAAACCAAGATGGCACAACTCTGGAGCCCACACAGCTAAGGTGTCTATTATCCTTAAAAAGGAATAATATTTGCATTAACTACTCATTTTTTTTCTACCAGAAAAATTATTCCACATAGCCATATAACACTGGCATTGAAAGACCGCATATTCCATCTGTGTCCTCAGTGTTTTGCAATTCTTTCCTTTGTTTTTATTCAGGCTTTCTTTATGCTATAAAATATGATTTATTTTAGAATGAGTTTCATTGGCTACTGAGAAAATACGCATTCTATAACTGTTGTGGGATATTCTGTAGATTTTTTTAAACATCCATTTGGTATATTGTATAGTTTTATTTTTAATTTTTTTGTTGATTGTTAATTGGGATGATTCATCTAACAATGAAAAACGTCTTGTCTTAGATCTGAGAAAATGTCTGCTGTTATATTTTCTCATCTTATATGGTCTTATTTTGCTCTTTTGATCCTGTCTAGAAATATTGGAAGTTGTTCATGCACATTTGTATATTTTTATTTATTGATATCCGAGTGCAATACTTCCTCAACAGTTTTATTAATTCTTTTATTGTTTGAGGTTATAATTATATGATTCCCCTTCCTTTCTTCCCTATAAACCCTCCTATATACTCCTCCTTGCTTAAATTAATTTTTTTATTAAGTGTTGTTACATGCATGTATGTATATGGATATGCATACATATTTCTAAAAAAGACCTGCTCAGTCTGTAGGGTGATACATCTATGCAGTCCTCAGATTTGTAGAAAGGCAGAAAACTGGAAACAAAGACTTCAACAAGTTAATCTCCTTTGGCTCCATGATATTCAGACCTAGGACATGGCATCTACCTCCGGCTCTCAAATCCAGCACTCTATCTCTGCTTCATGATCTCCTTAAATTCCCAGTAGACTCCAGCATCTTTAGCATTTTAAAAAAGATTCTGACACATTCCAGCAAAAAACCTTTCAAATATGTCAACTTCTGCTCATCCCCATTTAGGCAGATTTCCCCAACTTCGTCTCATTTTCAGGAAACCCCAGATGTACAGCTTTAGCATGTAGACCAGCAAGATCAATTCCCAAAAGCAGCTGTTTGGTTTCATACGCTTTAGTTAACAGAGTGGTTTGGGGGAAGTGTTGTTTTTTTTCCTTTTCTTTACATCGTTATTTTTAATGTAGTTTTAAGAACAATATGCTTGTTTTCTAAAATTATTGACTCCATGTAGAAAGCATCCTTTAATCTCTAAATATATTCTTATCTCTTAAACAAAGGTAAATTTCTAACAAACTAACAGCTTTGAAGTATAGTTAATATATGTATTAGTTTTCCACATGGTTGTATTAAATTGGAAGTATTCACAATTAAAGCAATATTCAAATAATTAAAAACTAAATTCTGTGTATTACATATACTTTCTCCACTTAAAAAGACACATTTTCGAAAGATTGTGAGAGCCAGAGGACCTGGCCATCTGCTGCAAAATAATCTCTTCCAAAGGTGAGAGCATTAGGGAAAAGTGGGATATGACTATGAGCAATATATTATAAGAAATTTTCAAAGAATTTAAAAGATATATCAAGGCAGACATTGGTGGCGCATGCCTTTAATCCCAGCACTTGGGAAGCAGAGGCAGGCAGATTTCTGAGTTTGAAGCCAGCCTGGTCTACAGAGTGAGTTCCAGGACAGCTAGGACTACACAGGGTTTCAAAACCCTGTCTTGAAAAATTCGAAAAAAAAAAAGATATATCATTTGAAAAGATACACTTGCACATTTAATTTTGCTTTTGAAAACTTGCTACTTCATGGACCTTCAGGATGATGACTGCAGGTAACTTACATATTAGGAATCTGTGTGTGTGTGTGTGTGTGTGTGAATGTGTGTGTATGTGTGTGAGTGTATGTGTGTGAGTGTGTGTGGGGGTGAGTGTGTGTGTGAATGTGTGAGTGTGTGTGTGAGTGTGTGAGTGTGTGTGAGTGGGGGTGAGTGTGTGTGAGAGTGTGTGAGTATGTGTGTATGTGTGAGTGTGGGGGTGAGTGTGTGAGTGTGTATGAGTGAGGGTGAGTGTGTGTGACTGTGTGTGGGTGTGTGTGGGTGTGTGTATATGTGAGTGTTTGTGAGTGTGTGTGAGTGTGTATGTGTGTGTGTGTGTGAGTGTGTGTGTGTGTGTGAGAGTGTGTGTGTGTATATATGTGTTTCAGTGTTTCTATGTCTCATCTTGTTCTAGTTTCTCTATTGATGTGCAAAGACCCTAACTGAAATCAAACTTGAGAGAGGAAAGACTTTTCTGGCTTACACATCTCAATTACTGTCCTTCATCAGGGGAAGTTGGGGCTGGAACTGAAGTCTGGCATCAGGTGATCCTGGAACTGAAGCATAACCCCAGAAGAAAGTTGCCTTTTGGTTTGATTTTTCTGGCTTCCTTTCATCTTGCCTTCTTTAAAATATTTATTTATTAAGTCTCATGTGTAAGAGTGTTTTGACTGAATGTATGGAGTGCACTACATGTGCACAGAAGAGGGCAAGAGATTTTTAGAGACTGGTGTCACAGGCAGTTCTGAACTGCCTTGACGATGCTAGGAATTGAGCCCAGGTCCTCTGCAAGAGTGACCAGTGCTCTTAACCACTGATCCCCTTTCCACTTCATTAGTGAGCTTTCTTATGTAACTCCAGTTAACCTTTCCAGAATTGTACTGCTCACAATGGGCTGAACACTCCTTCATTAATTGGCAATCAAGAAAATACGCCTCCCCCCCGCCCCCACAAAGCCTACAATCTGGTGGAGTTGAAGTGTTCTCTTCCTGGGTATGTCTAGGTCATATAAAGTTGACAGAAGTGATGACACCCATTTCTCATGGCAATCCAGTTGAACAGACTCTTTGATTCCTATTTTATATCCATTTATCCTTCCATGGTTTCCCATATAGGATATATACAGAGTTAGGACTGGTAGGTTCACAGAGGCAAGAAATACCCCGCCCCCAGAAGCCATTTTGGTTTTAGAGCTTAATTCCTTCACTAGTGCCTCAGTCTTCCAATCTCTTTTCTTCTAATTGTTCTCATACTGTTTTCGAATTTCTATTGTTTTTCATGATTCAGCAATTGTATTTCTCTTTCCTAAGCCTTATACCTTTTTATTTGGTCTCCTGATTAACTCCATAAACATGACTGTACCCAACCGTGTCTTGACAGTATCAAAGCTTATTCAGAACAGAAATACAGAGTGTTAAATTCTGGAATAAATCCTGCTGCTTCCATGGCTGGCTGTTTATTTTTTCTGACGTAACAATGCATGGCCTTTTTTGTCTGGCTTCTGAATTCATCACAATGCTTTCAAAACGAATTCATGATGTGGCAGGACCATATTCTTTTTTTTTTTTAAACATCTGAATAATTGTTGTTTATGGTTGTTCTACAATTTGTGAATCTACTCATCAGCCAATGAATATGTATTTTTATTTTAAATATGCAAGTAGGCTAGATCTATAAGGAAGGAAAGACATACCATGTATACACAAACTTCGTTGTCACATTTTTGTGTTTTTATGATAAAGTACCAGAATATGGATTACTTGTCTAATGGGTTCAGACACCATGATCCCACAGTCTGTGCAAAGTTTGCCTATATGTAAAGAAACAGAAAATAGCCATATGTAGAAGGTACAAAGAGCAGGGCATGGTCCTTTTAAATGAGAACCAATTACTTTGCAAGACTAATATTCATCCATTCTGAGACCTCCCCCCCATGTTTATTTTCTAAGATGAGTAAAAGCAGTCAATCAGGAGTTCAGGGCCCTGCACTTGGATTTGGTTTCTCTTTCCCCGTGTATTGACTTATTCCCTACTCTGAGCCAGGATAACCGAGGGACCTAAAGTTCATTATAGATGTGGAGTCACAACTTACTTGGGACATCTTTTCCCTTTGGACACATCAATGCTCACTATTAGCTATTGGAAACATCCCTTAGAATCCCTCTATTAGAACTATCTCCAATAATGAAATGATCTTAAAAACTACATTGCTTGCATTGAAAAGATGGCCCAGTGGGAAAGGACATCTGCCACCAAGCCTTATAAACTGAGTTTAAAGCCCATAACACATGGTAGAAGGAGATAATCAACTCCTGTATGTGGTCCTCTGACCCCTACAAACACGGTGGGCATATGTACACAACACACAGAGAGACAAATAAACAAATATAAAAGTATTTACAGTATTTAACTTACTTCTGTTGTAATTCTTACTTTGAAGAAGAAAATCAGAGTAGCATGGTATGGATGGTATGGAAGAATTTCTGGTATATCATCAAGAACGTGAGACTTGACTATCTTATGATAGACATCTGTGTTCTTGGTTTCTTCTTGGTTTGTAGACTTTTGGTTCTAGGAATACTGATTTAAAAAAACAAGTGTCATTATCCGATTATTAAGTAATGTCTGATTTCTGTATTTTTAGGGTATCTAAATAAGGAAAATAGGCGCAAAATTGATTGGTCTTATGTTTTCTGTCAGTTTATATACATGACAGGGAACTAGAGAGTCCTGAGGTCTGGGGAAGAAACTGCTCCTAGCATGCTCTTCTGACGTAAGCCACTGGGGGCAGTGTGACCATGAAGAAAGGCTCTGAAATTCTTAGCTTGTGGTAGTTTGAATATTCTTGTCCCAGGAAGTGGCACTTTTTGGAAGTATAGCATTGTTGGAGGAAGTGTATCATTGTGGGTGTTTGCTTTAAGATCCTTATCCTAGCTGCCTGGAAGACAGTCTTCTGTTTGCCTTCAGAACAAGATGTAGAACTCTCAGCTCCTCCTGTACTGTACCGGCCTGGATGTTGCCATGCTTGTGCCTTTATGATAGTGGACTGAATCTTTGAACCTGTGTTAAGTCAGCCCCAATTAAATGTTCTTGTAAGAGTTGCTTTGGTCATGGTGTCTGTTCATAGCAGTAAAACTGTAACTAAGGGACTTATGCAAGAGCTAAGGCAAGTTCTACATCCTTCTGGTCCTGGAAATGCTAAAAGAAAGTTGTGACAACCAGTAAAGGAGAGTTATTGTCTAGAAATTCCTTGGTGGCAATTGCCAAAGCAGAGATAGAGGAGGCTCTTCTTTGGTTCATATTGAAGGTACCTTTGAGTTAAGCTTTCCTGGCTCTGTAGTATATCCTTCGAAGTAAATGATGATGAACTCATTGATGGGAACCTGAAAAATTCTAGCCTGAAAATGTAAAACTGTAATACTTTTCCTCTTTCTTTCTCTCTCTCTCTCTCTCTCTCTCTCTCTCTCTCTCTCTCTCTCTCTCTCTCTCTCTTGATCTGTATGTGTGTGTGTAATAATAGTTAATTTATATGATGTCTTCATCATAAAATACCTTTCTTTTTTTTATTTGGTGTCCAATTTTTGTTGTAGTTGTTTGGAACTTGAAGATTCTCTGCCTGAGGTACCAGCACTGATTGCCACTGGAGAGCAGTGGGAAGTGAGCTCACTGATGTTTGCTAAGATGTGTTCCTGATACTGGGTCTCAAGCCATTACATCCTGCTGGAGGAACTGACAGAACAAAAAAGAGGTTGTTCCTAACTTTCACCATGATTTAAGGGTATTAGGGATGCAGTTTATTTAGATCTGACCCTCATGAATCTCACTCCAAATTTTATTCTTCCTCTCCATTCCCTCCAGGCTCTTTCTTGTGTTAACTCCATCACACTGGGGTTTCTGAGTAGGTGTGTATAAACACACCTTTTTTTTTCTCCATTCAACAGCATGACTCACCAGTGTGTATCCCCATCTGTCTAGACAGGCTGTTCTCCCCATTTGCCATTTGTCTTCATATGCCCACCTGCTGGAAAGCTGGTCTAAACTAAAGGAAACTGAAGAACTTGTTTTTTGAAAGAAGCCAGAAACATGCTTTCAGTAACTCTAAGGAAATGTTGCGAAGATCATGTTTTTAGTAGGGTACTAATGGCTGTATCCACTCTTTACAGAGACCACATAGAGGGGCTAGGTAGCTGAAACTTTAGGTGATTAAAGCAGAAATGGACAGAGAGAGGAGGAGAGACAATTATTAACAATTTGTTAATATATCCATATCCAATAAACTCTGAGTTATAATAACTATATCACAAGTCTTATCCCTAAATGATATACTTTTATGATTTCAGTGTCAGCTGATAGACTGAGTCCTCATTTGCCATTGTAAAATAAAAAAAAAAATGACTGAGAATAACTTTAGGAAGAGGGATAAGAACTCCATGTTGATGGTTGATATATATATATTTTTAATCTCTATTGGAACATTCACATTTTAGGCTAAACTTAACCTCAATTAACTAGGAAGTCCTGGGATCTGCTTTGGGTTTAGGCAGAAAACGAGACATGAATTCCCCCCAAAGGCCACCTTTGTAAGTTACTCTAGAAACAACTGGAGAGTAGCAAGCAGAAAGGAGGAAGAGAAAGAAGTGGGTGGTGGAGAATCCGAGGCCTGGAAGGATGAGAGGAGAAAGGGAGACTAAGTCACTGAATGTTGGAGAGAGAGGTCCAGGTTCAATTCCCCTTCTCTTCTGCCCAGCGGTGGGGGAGCATGCATGCTAATGTGCTTAGCCAGGCATCTGGCTGTGCCTTAACAGGCATTCTGGTTCAGTCTTCGCCTCAGGCATGCAAATTTGCAGTTTTCCCTTGACACACTTTCTTATGTACTTGCATAAGTGGCTTTCTAAATTTGTCGGAAATATAATGTTTGTAAGATATTTTGGGAGACTTATGAAGTCTCGTGCTGGAGTTAAGCTTAATTATTAATTTATTCATTTTTTCCTACCTCAAATTTAGTATCTGAGGAAATTGTTAAACTGCCTATACTGTGAGAAATTAAAAACGATAAAAACAAAATAACTGCAACATAGAGACTTTCTATTTACTGGCATAAAGATGGATGAGAAGGATGTTTCTAAGTTAATTAAAAAATGTTAGTAACCACAGCAAGTGCTTGCTGGAGCACTAAAATGCATGTGTGTTCTGAGTCTTGAAGGCCTGCCCACTTCTCTAGGGATGGAAAGCGCTGCTCCTCTAGCAGATGAGGCCCAAATCTTTTACCCTGAGTGGATTAACACTGTCACAGTTTTGTTGTAGAATCTCCCATTCACTAGTCACTACTCTGTTGTATTCTATCAAAGAACTTGATCATTCTCTTTATACAACTGAATTAGCAGCAATTCAGTAATTCCTTAGGGCTGTATTCTGAAGTCCTTAATATGGTGAGATATAAGAGCTTATATGTTCTCTATGGGAACAGGTATTTTTTTTAGCAAGAAGAGGGCTTGATGGGAAGGTGGAGGCTACCGTGTCTTCTGAAGTGCTATAGGTGGAGGTCTGTCCTGTGGCTTTGTTAACTGTCTCACAGGAGGATGAGTGCCTTAAGATTGAAGCTGAAATGCCAATAGAAATACTGCCAACCTAGCCTGTGTTCACATTGAATCTTACTCAGCTGGTTTGTTAATCTTCTCTGGCCTTAACAGAGTAATTTCATCCTTCCTTTTCTCTTTGAAAAGAAAGTAGGTGTTCAGTATGCTTATCTTATCCAGATATGTTTGCTTGCTTTACATAGCAAGATTAGATATTACAACAAAAAAATCAGGGCTTGAATTCCACCTTTATTAATCATTGTTCCCGTTTAGTGGGTTTTCACAAGTATCTTAGTTACCTTTCTATTGCTGTAATGAGACATCATGACCAAGGCAATATAAAGAAGAAAGAGTTTACTGTGCTTGCCAGCTTCAGAAGATAAGGATGTGACCATCATAGTGTGGAAGATGACAGAAGTCAGGCAGTCAAGCAGGCATGGTGCTGGTGTAGAGCTCAGAGCTTAGAGTTGTTTTTTTTAAAAAAAATTTATTTATTTATTCACATTACATCACATATCAGTCCTCCCTCACTCCTAGTACCCCCTGAGGCAGATCCTCCTCCTATTCCTCCCTGCCCTTCTCTGAGAAGGGGAGCCTCCTCTAGGTATGACACCTACCTCCTACTCCTCCTTACCCTCAGCCCCAACACCTCAAATCATTGCAGGACTAGGTGCAGGCTCTCTCCCTGAGACAAGACAAGGCAGGGAAATGGGATTCATAGGCACACAGGCAGGCAGGCAGGCAGGCAGGCAGGCAGGCAGGCAGGCAGGCAGGCAGGCAGGCAGGTAACAGATTCACGGACAGCCTCTGCTCCAGCTGTTGGGGGACCTGCATGAAGACCAAGCTTCACATCTAATACATATGAACAAGGGATCTAGGTCCAGCCTGTGCTCGCTCTTTGGTTGGTGCTGCAGTCTCTGGAAGATCCCAAGGGTCCATGTTAGTTGATTCTGTTGGTCTTCCTGTGGAGTCTCTGTCCTCTTCCGTTTCTTCAGACTTTACCTCAACTCTTCCACAAGACTCACCAATCTCCATCTAATGTTTGGGTGTGACTTTCTGCATCTCTTTCCATTGGCTTCTGGGTGAAGCCTCTCAGAGGACAGTTATGCTAGGTTCCTGTTTGCAAGCATAACAGAGTACCATTAACAGTGTCAGGGGTTTGTTCTTGACTATAGAATGGGTCTCAAATTGGGGCAGTCATTGATAGATCATTCCCTCTGTTTCTACTCTATCTTTGTCCCTGCACATACTTTAGGGAGGACACACTTTGGGCCGGAGGTTTTGTGGGTGTCCTTATCCTTCCATTGGGAGTCCTACCTGGCTATAGGAAGTGGCCATATCTCCCACTACAAGGATCCCTATCCCCAACTGCTAAAAGTCTCAGCTAGAGCCTCCTCCATAGCTACCATGGGGCCGTCCCCTATCCTAGGTCTCTGGCACTTTCTACATATAGACTGGCCCCCACTACCCTATTCTCCTCTCCCTGCTCTCTCTACATCTAACCTCCCCACCCAGCCCAGCTCCCTTCCTCAACCCCTCTCCCACCCAGATCCCTCCATTCATCAACCTCCAATAATTATTTTATTTCCCCTTCTGAGAAAGATTCAAACATTCTCCCTTGAGCCCTTCTTGGTATTTGGCTTCTTTAGGTCTGTGGACTGTAGCATGGTTATCCTGTTCTTTATGGTTAATATCCACTTACAAATGAGTATGCACCGTGAATGTCCTTTTGGGTTCTCATTCAGGATGATATTTTTTTAGTTCCATCCATTTGCCTGCAAAATTCATGATGTCCTTGATTTTAGTAGCTGAGTAGTAGTCCATTGTGTAAACAAACCACATTTTCTTTATCCAATTGTGAGTTAGGGGACATCTAGGTCATTTCCAGTTTATGGATTTTATGAATAAAGGTGCTATGAATATAGTTGAGCAAGTGTCTTTGTGGGATGGTGGAGTACATTTTTGGTATATGCCCAGAGTAGTGTAATTGAGTCTTCAGATAGGATTTTTTTCACTCTCTTTATATCCTGATCCCAGGCACCTCTTTCCTACTCTCTTCCCACTCTAGCCCTTACAACTTTCTCTCCCAATTTTCCCCTCCCCTTCTCCTTAGAGAAAGGGAATCCTTTCTTGAGTACCACCTCACTATGAGACTACTAGTCTCAGAAGGCCTAAGCAATGCTCTCCTATTAAGGCCCAGCCTGGCAATCCAGGTAGAAGAAGGGGATCCAATGGCAAGCAACAAAGTCAGATGTTGCCCTGATCCCTTGATGCAATTGTTAGGAAACCCATATGAAGACCAAGCCTCACATCTACTTTAAGTGTCTAAGGGGTCTAGATCTAGCCCCTGCATACTCTTTGGTTGGTGGATCTATCTCTGTAATCCCCAATGAACCTAGGTTAGTTGACTCTGTATGTCTTCTTGTGGTGTCCTCAACTCTGCCTGATGTTTGTCTATAGGTCTCTGCATCTGTTTCTATCCTTTACTGGATGAAGACTCTCAGGAAGCAATTATGCTAGATTCTTGTCTTCAAGCATAGCTGGGTATCATTAACAGTGCCAGGGGTTGGCTCTCTTCCATGGGATGGGTCTTAAATTGGGACAGTAAACAGTTCGCTCTTCTTTCAATGTCTGCTCTATCTTCATGCCTGTACATTTTTTAGGCAGGACAGATTTTGGGTTGAAGGTTTTGTAGGCAGGTTGATGTCTTCCTCCTTCCACTGGAAGTTCCACCTGGCTATAGGAGGTTGCCATACCCCTACTACTTTCATATATAGACCACTTAAAAGACTCTGGTCAGATTTGCAACCCCAGTGATGTCTTTCTCAAGCACTTTGGAAGCTTACTCCTGGTTGTAAACACCTCACAGTAGAAGAGATACTTCAAAATCTAATAGAAAGTTAAGATAGTTCTTAATCTGTTCTCTTATTAAATGGGGCATGGGGTGCATAGAATATGTCTTCAGTTTTGATCTCTCTTACTCTCTCACATCTATAAGTTAACCCATAGCCTCCCAGTTTGTTATTAAAAGAGCTTGAATCATACCATTTTTGCCTTCTTATTTCTATATCAAAATAATTATTCTTAGCAATGAAACATGTTCTGAATTTTTCTAATCAAAATGCTTCACATGAACATTGAGTTCATGTGAGCTTGTGAACCTTGAACATGTTCACCTTACAGACCTCTGGTAAGTCTTCCCAGCTGTCATCTTTAAATCACTGTAAACATAATATCTTCATGTTTTGTATACTGTACTCTGATGTGCACAGATTTACACTAGAACATTCCTTTACTTATAAGAAGCCATCCTAACAATTGACAGGAAACATGGGGGCAGAATGAAATGTCTTTCACTTGCAGATCTTAGAGTCATGACTTGCTATTAACAGCTAGAAGGGAGTGAGGGTAGGGTCTGAATGGATCGAGAGAGAACACTCTCACACTTCATTTTGATGTATGCTTCTTTGCTTCTCACCCCTTACTGCTAAGAATCTCTATGCTCCTATTTTTTTAGACCAGGTGAGTTAAGGCTTAGTTTTGTTTTCTCTCCCCCATTGCATTAGTTTGGAAAAAAAAGTCTTTAAACAACAGCATTACAAAAAGGTGGTCTTAAAGTAATTTGACTTTAGTGTTTATTTGTAAGGAAGTGGGATGTGCCCTATATTCAAGATTGGTGGAAGCAGCATTTGGACTAGTGCTGTTAATGTCTTTTACCATTCTCTTGAAAAACATTAGAGGACAGTCAAGATAAAAACTAAAAGTGGTAGTGTATATAAAGTGATAACATTTGCATGAGATTATGTTATTAAAATGGCAATTATGGTTGTTATTTCCTTGTAAATACACTTTTTTTTTTTTATTTAGAGCCAGAGAATTCCTGGGCATCAAAGATGCCTCAATGAGTAGCAATAATAAAGCAAAGTTCTTTTCTTCTGAAGCTCACACTCCTCCCTCTGTCTCTCTCTGTCTCTGTCTCTTTGTCTCTGTCTCTCTCTGTGTGCGTGTGTGTATGTATGTGTGTGTGTGTGTGTGTGTGTGTGTGTGCTTGTGTGTGTGTAAGTGTGCACGGGCGCACTGTGTGTTGGATGGGGCATATGAACAAACAATTGCAGAGAATAAGACTTGGAGTGGAAAAGTAGCCAATTAGCTTGATTAGGTTGGAGAGATGTTGGAACATTCCCATATTGTGAAACAGGAAAAAGCTGGGTTTGTGGGCAGGGTGAAGAAGGGAGGGAGGTGTGCGGGGAAACTTCCTTGATTTACAGATCGTTATTGGAGAACTTGATCCTTCCTAAGTCAGGTCCTGTTCTCTGTGAAAGTAGCTCAGCATTGCTTTCATTTTGCTTTTGCATTAGAAAAAAAATAAAACAAGTATGATAACCATTTCTCAGCAGTTGTAAGTGAAACCCAGTAATGTGAAATGCACTGAGAAACAATATGTGGCTTGTAGACGGCTTCACGGAATGACAGCACTGCAGGGACCCCATTGCCACAAATGTCTTTAGAGGAAAGACTAAAAATCACCTTCAAGTCATTGTTGTCTGACTATGCAGCATTCATTTGTCTCTACAGTTGTCCCTGTCTGCAATGAGCATCTGACTAGTCACTAAGCAGCAAGCCCATTACTCATGGTTTTGGCCAGAATCAGGTCTGTCCCAGGACTTCTGTTGATAGGTTGGTTTCCAAACACTACCAGCTAGTAAGTATTCTGAATTTCCCTCCTACTTTAATGTCTTATTTTATTGAGACAGGTTCTCCTGCACTTCAGGCTGATCTTGAACTTGCTCTGTAGCTGAGGATGACCTTGAGTGTCTGCTCCTTCTGCCTCTACCTTCGGGGATTTTAGAGCCGTGTCACCACTTCTAGTTTAAGACCATAGCAATGAAGCTAACTCTTAGAGCCTACCACGTGAATGGAATTCTACCTGTTCCTTTTTTGCCACGTGATCCACCATTTTTTCCTCATAAGACAAAAAAGCAGCTATTTGCACAATGTTGCTCTGCCTTCTCATCTGTCAATTTGCTTCCATCTCTGACTGTGACTCTGAGTGAACGGTTCATGTGTGCATGTGGTGGCTGGGACTTATTGACCTACTGGAGAAGGTGGTTGACAGCTCTGCATGAAGACACACAGAAGGAGGAACATCCAATTAAGAGACAGAACCCTAACTTTATCTCTTCCCCTGTAGAGGTAAAATGAAAACTGAAAGAAGTTATTGAGAAGCCTTTAACACACTCATCTGATGTCATTTAGCTTGGCAAGGCTGGTTTTAATCTTTAAATTTGAACTATTTCCCAGCTGTGAAGAGGCTACTTATGGGAATGGCTTCTCAGAAGTACTTAGCTTTTTCCTAACACACTCCAAGGTAGGTTCTGACACTGTGGGCTTCCTCAGGCAGAAAGTTATTAAGAGTTCTATGAGTGTAAAACTCAGTGATGCAAAGATGATGTGGTGTTTCCAAAATCACTCCATGACCCAGACCACAATGACAGTAGGAATTGTGTGTTCCCATTTAGCAGTCCACACATTCTTGGTTTTTACAATACTTAGGTTAAAACTGAATGGTATCAGCAAACACAAGACTGGTGTCTGTTGAAAGCACTAATTTAGATTGCACACGGAGAAAACATTGATGTCCTCTTTGCCTCCTGAGAGGTAATATTATCTTGTGTATGTATGCATGTATGTATGCATGTATGTATGTATGTATGTATGTATGTATGCATGTATGGGTATATGTATGTACATACTTATCTATGTATAAATCTATATATGTATATAGCTATATAGCTATATGTATAATCTCTTACAGCAATCACTTTTTGTCACTTTACTGAGGTACACTTGAGAAATAGAAATTATTTATATTAAAGGTATTTGATCTATTTTGATGTGTGTCTGTATGGTGGAAACAGTAGTACAGCCAAGCTAGGGAAGATGCCAGTCTCCTTCTCTCTTACCACTGACCTGCTTTGTATGAATGCTTCGAATCTTCCTCCCAGACTTTTTCCAGTGAGAAAAGTCAACACAGAAAGAAAAATATTGTGTGATTTTGCTGACATGGTCAATCAAACGCGTCAGGCATAGAGAAACAGAATTATAATCTCTGATGGCTGCAAAGTTAGGGGAATGCACAAGTACTGGCCAAAGGACATACTAGTCATGCAATTTTTTGTTGTTAATGACTTACAATTGTATATGACATTCTTCCTGGGATATGATCTTAGTCAGTTCAGGTTGTTAAAAGGAAAATGCTATGCTCCAAAGAGCTTAAACAGTAGGAATCTATCTTTTACAGTTTGGAAGATGGGGGTGGGTAGGGTGCTGGCTCCTTTAGGCTTGAGGAGAGCCCTTTTACTGTCTTCAAGATGGATACCTTCTTGATGCATTTCCACATATAGCATGTGTTTGTGTGTGTTTGTATATGGGGGGAGTGGCAAGGGAGAAAGAGAGAGTGGGGAGAGAAAGACGGGGAGGGAGCTTTTTCTGTCCATTCTTATAAAGGCAGTTACCACGTTAGTGGGTTAATGCTGCACGCTGCCATCACAACTAACTATACAACTATAAACACTGTTACCTCAGGGATTACATAAATTAATAAGAGAATTTGGGAGAAGGATGGAGAGACACAGTTGTTCTGCCTGTAGCACATGCTTCGTATTGCTCAATGACATTTAGCACCATGTTGGATTTGCATCTGTGCTCTGTCTCCAGTGGGTTCCAGACAGTGAACACACTGTTAGGTTTTTCTCACAGCAGTTCCTCTCTTGTGAATGTCTAAGCAATGTGAGTCCGTTGGTTCTCAATGTTTTAGCTCAGAAAATTTGCAAGTGTCCTTGCTTTCTTTTTTTTTTAATTAGATATTTTCTTTATTTACATGTAAATTTCTCCTTTCCTAGTTTCTCCCCCAAAAAACAAACAAACAAACAAAACCAACAAGAACAAACCCCTGTTGCCTCCCCCCTCCCCATGCCTGCCACCCCACCCTCTCCCACTTATTGGCCCTGGCATTCCCCTACACTGGGGCACAGAACCTTCACAAGGCCAAGGTCCTCTCCTCCTATTGGTGATCGAATTTGCAATCCTCTACTATACGCATGCTACCAGAACAATCAGTCCCACCATGTATAGTCCTTGGTTGGTAGTTGGGTCCCTGGGAGCTCTGAGGATACTAGTTAGTTCATATTGTTGTTCGTCCTAAGGGGCTGCAAACCTTTCAGCTCCATAGATCCTTTCTCTAACTCCTTCATTGGGGACTGTGTACTCAGTTCAGTGGATGGCTGTGAGCCTCTACATCTGTATTAGTCAGGTATTGTCAGAGCCTCTCAGGAGATAGCTATATTTAGGCTGGTTTGTCCTTCCTTCAGTCTCTGCTCCATAGTTAGTCTCTGCAACTCCTTCTATGGGTATTTTGTTCCCCTTTTTAAGAAGGAATGAAATGTCCACCTTTTGGTCTTCCTTCTTCTTAAGTTTCTTGTGGTTTGTGGGTCGTTCTTCCTGTATTCCAAACTTCTGGGCTAATAACCACTTATCAGAGAGTGCATACCATGTGTGTTCTTTTGTGATTGGGTTACTTCACTCAGGATGCTTTCTTACAGCTATAAAATAAAACCTGATCTGGCTTGAAAGTTCTGCCTCAAATACAGTTCATGTCTCTCTGAAGTGTCCTGGGATTTTCAGGGGAACTCCACAAAAGTACAGGTTTCTATATCTCACATGCTTCTATCTTTACTGGTTGGATATGCAATGCCCCTCAATCCCAGCCTCTGGGGTTTCACAGTTTGATCCTAAGCTGCTGGCTCTGTATGGGGAAGTTGTGGAGTCTTCTGGAAGGGGTAGGTCACTGGGGTGGGCCTTGAGGTTTGTTAGTCTAGTTGTTTTCTGTCTTTTCTTGCCTTCCTGATCTGCCATGATCTGAGCAAGCGCTTCTCTCTGTACTCGTGAGCTAGTCCTACTGCCAAGCCTTTGCTTCCATGATGGAGTCTATCCACTTGAGCTTGAGCCCAAGTAAACCTCTCCTACTGTATGTAGGTTTTGTCAGGCGGCTATCCCATCACAGCAGTGGGAAGTAATGAGTAGCCTTTCTTGGACCTTGCTTTATTGTGAGTGCTCAGGAGTCTAAACGTCCTACCTGCATTGTTTGCATTCCCCCTGCTGAGGTTCACATCCCTTGTCCTGTACAGAAACACCATCACATATGGCAGAGCAATTAGTGGTGTGTGCTCGGGGCTCCACCAGCTAGCACCTACTTTCCAGCTCCAGCACCTGTGTTTCAGTTTCCCTCTCTGCACCTCAGACAGCAGTATCTCCTTCCCAGTGGCAACATGAACACTCGCCATCATCTTGGAGACTTTCCATTTATTTTGAAATACAGTAACTTTTTTTTGGGGGGGGGAGGGTTGTATCCAAACTTGAAAGTCTTCATTTTATTGTAATATTTATCCACTTGGCTCAAGGATTTTGGACTTGGCTTAGAGTGTTTGGATCTAGGTGAGTCCATATTAGCATCACTTTACAGAATAACTAGGAGGGGAAACCTGGAAAGGCGATATCATTTGAAATGCAAATAAAGAAAATATCTAATAAAAAAAAGAGAGAAAAGACTTCCAGTACTTTCCTAGGGTCATCTAAACAGGACCATCTCCCCAAATAATATTTCAGCAAAATTTTCACAAAGTTTTATGTTATCACTTGGGCACTACAATATGCCCCTCCCCATACACACATATACATGGGCAGAAACACACACACACACGCACACACACACACACACACACACACACACACACACACACTCCAAGAAACACATAATCACAACTTTCCTTATGCATGGTGTCTTGCTTATATTCTAATGGTGAAACGGCCTTGGGATCTTAGGATAATGGCTCAGGGACTTTTTTTTTTTTTTTTAAGCATCACTTAGAATTCCATATCAATTCATTTTCATAACTTTGCTAAAGTACCTGATAGAATTTAAAGAGAAAAGGGTTTATTTTGGCTTTTTGTTTCAGAGGACTTCAGCTCTTCTTCATGGGCAAGGGAAGCAGATCACAGATGTTGGAGTGTGGAGGAAGACAACTGTTCACAACAGGACGAACAGGGAGCAGAGTAACATAGGAACTAAGGTCAATGTAACCTTCAAAGCCCAATTCCACAAACCAAACCTCACCTGCCTAAGCTTTCATGGCCTTCCCATTTTCAAACCATAACATACTCTTCGTAAAATTCATACAAACCTTACAGAACTTCCAGGCTGACAGCAGATACTGTCCCGTCTATGTGCTTCTTACCAAAGTATTTCACAGTCTTTATTCCTCTTATTTCTCTTGTAATCTATGGGGTGCCAGGTGGTGGGGAAATAAAGAGGTGAGAGAGACCTGTGTCCCTCCAGAGCTGAGAGACACTGGATGGGCAGACACGGGAGAGTGACATGCTCTCCGCTGGCTGTGGGAAGCCAAGGAACTCCAGTCTGTGGGGGTGGAAGGGAGCAGTGTAGGGTTCCTGGGCCTCACAGAGGCCAAGAATGACAAGTTCCAGCTCTTGGGAATCTCAGGACATTGGTGGACACTATGGAAGAGCTGAGAATGAGTAGGGGCCCCACGGTGGCACTGGCCCCAGGCTGAAAGAAAAAGGAGGAACAGGGAGAAGGTGCTGGGTGGTTCTCACACAGGCCAAAGTCCTTGATCCAGTCTGGCGGCTGGAAATGCTGGGAGGCTTTCCTGCAGGAGATCAGATGTGGCTCTTTAGGGGAAGGCCTAAGCCATTGTTCCAGCACAGCCAGTCTAGACAAAGGAGGCAGTCCAAGGTTTTAGAGCTTTATTGTAGAAAACAGAGAGAGAGAGAGAGAGAGAGAGAGAGAGAGAGAGAGAGAGAGAGAGAGAGAGAGAGAGAGAGAGAGAGAGAGAGAGAGAGAGAGAGAGAGAGAGAGAGAGAGAGAGAGACAGAGACAGAGACAGAGACAGAGACAGAGACAGACAGAGACAGAGAGAACGGGAGAGATGAAAAGTAGAGCCTGGCCATTGCCAGGTGGAGAGAGGGGAGAAGGGAGGGGGAAAAGGATGGCTAGAGTTGAGAGCAAGAGACAAGAAAGAGAACAAGAGCTTTAGAGAGAGAGGAGGGGGTCAAGCAACCCCTTTTATAGTGGTCTGGGCTACCTTGCTTTTGCCAGGTAACTGTGGGGTGGGGCAAACCTGGCTGTAGTCAGGTGACTGTGAGGGTGGAGTCCAGCCAGAATACTAGGAGCTTGGGGCATTGCTCTATGTGACTGATAGACACAGGATAATGAAATTGAGGGTTCATAGTATAAGGCGTCTATGTCTAGGGGTGTAGCTCACTGTTCCATCCCTTGTAGAATTTTCTACTGGGTCTCCGTAGTAAGCCTCACTCCACCAGAACACAGACTGTCTTTCGCAGTCCAACAGTAATCCATGATCATTTGAAGAGTGCCTTAGTCAGTGTTGTGTTGCTGTGAGGAGATGTCAGGACTATGGCAACTCTTACAAAGGAAATCATTTTTATTAGAGCTGGTTCACAGTTCAGAGGTTTAATGCATTATCACCAGTGAGAGGCATGGTGGCACGCAGGCAGACACGCTGCTGAAGAAGGAGCTGAGAGTTCTACATCTGGATTGGCAGGAGGCAGGAAGAGACAGTGAGCCACTGGGCCTGGCTCTAGCATCTGAGAGCTGAAAGCCTGCCCTTCAGTGACAAGTTTCGTCCAACAAAGCCACAACCACTCCAGCAAAGCTACACCTCTTAATAGTTCTACTCCCTATAGGCTTATGGGGATTAACTGAAACCACTACAAAGATCATTGTAAGTAACCATTTTCCTTAACTATCCCCCTCTCTAGTCCAAATGAAAATCACTCTACTATAGTTTATGTCAAGTTTTACTCAATATCAACTCACTCAATTTACCATGACAGGTAGTTATGTTACATTAGACTACATTTGGCATTTGAGCTTTCTAATGGGATGAATCTAAATCTCTTTCAGAGAACAGTGGATGTAGCTTCATGGAGTTAAGGTCCTGCCACCTAGTCCCTGCTGAATCTATGCTCCTTTGCAAAAGTTAATCTTTGACATCAGGGCTTTCAGCTGTAAAAAAAAAAAGTGCAGAATGCAGCAGGTGAGATTTTAAAGCTCTTGCTTTCAATTTTTTTTTACTCGATAACTCCCTCTCTACAGATGTAAATGCACATTGATTGCTCATGAATAACTGCTTTATATTTGGAAAATGTTACATTTGATAGGAAATTATTGCTAACAACCGAGATCTGCTATGCTACAATGTATATATTTTTAAAAATATTTAGCTTCTGTAAAAAACTGTTCAGAATTCAGGAGCATCAGAGCAATTTTTAAAATTGTTATTGTTCTGGAGAAGTTTGGAAGACTATTCCTCTCTCTCTCTCTCTCTCTCTCTCTCTCTCTCTCTCTCTCTCTCTCTCTTTCTGTGTGTGTGTGTGTGTTGTTTGCTTGTATATATGCATGCATATATGCACATTTTATATATGCACATATATTCATGTCATATGTGTATATGTGGGTGACTACAAGTCTATGTGCGTGTGCACTTGCAGAGCCCAGAGGTCAATGCTGAATGTCTTCCTCTATCTCACATGCCACTTGTTTTTTGAGACATTTGTCTGGGGTTTGTGGATGGGCTGTCCAACAAACCCCAGGGATGCTCCTCCACTTCTGCACTGGTGAGATTACAGCACACTCGAGTTTTTAGGTGGGTACTGGGAATGCAAACCGAGGCTTTGTATGCTTATATAGCAAGTGCACTCCACTTCTTCCTAACCACTGAGAACTCCTTTTGCTTGTTTGACTTTTTCTTGTTATTTGTTTGGTTTTATTTTTCTTTGCTTCTTTCTTTGAGATGAGATCTTGCTCTGTAGACAGGGTTGCCTCAATCTGGAGCAATCCTTCTGCCTCAGTCTCTTGCATGAATTCTAAGATGATAATTTGGAAAGGCATCATTCAAACATTTAAATTATGTATTAATTGCCTGTGGCCTAGAACTACGTACTTCGAAATACAAGTGTTCACCTGCTCTATTAATTTTAAAAAGTTATAAAACTTTGATATTTTGCCAGCATCCACCATTGTATCCTTAAAAAGAAAATAACTGTATTTAATTTCTGACAATCATATTCACATTTTCCTTTCTCCAGTTAGAACATACATAATTTTCAAAATATTTGAAAATAATTTGGCAAAGAAATGTAAAGTTAATACCTTATTTTTTTGCAATATTTGAATGTTTTACTTTTATCTAAATTTAATTCTAAATCAGAATAATATCTTAATTATACTTATATAGAATTTTACTTTTTAGTGAATAAGAAAGGTATTCTACTCAAATTGGTTCAGTTTTTTCAGAAATTAATATCTTAATATACCTTGCTCTGCAATCGAATATGTTTCAAAAAGTAAGTAATTATTTGCAGTATGAAATATGTGGTAGAGTCGACTGGGTCAGAGATCCTCTGGGGGAAACAGGCACCTTTATCTGGTGTGTGACTGAATAAAATACTTGACTAAGTTAAAGATCTTTAATATTCTAGAGAGATTTCATTTCTCACTGTTCTTTCCAGGTTCAAATTGTTATTACAACATTGAAATTGACTACTGGTTTTCCAATTTAATAACGCAAGATTGTTTTTCAGGAAAGGAAATATGAACATATTCATAGGCATGTATGTTTTTTGTTTCATAAGATATTAACTTTTAAAGGCTTTGTTTTAAAACTATATCTTTTCCACTATACATGGCAAAGTCACTCTGCAGAACAAGCCAATCCAGGCCAAGATGAAAAGCTTCTACTCTTTCAACTCCACCTCACATTTTTATCTGATTGGTGTTACCTCTGACTCTCTGGCCTCAAGAGACTTTCATGAAATATAAAGTGTTCTGCATTGTTAGCTACAGAAACTATGTTGGCTGCCAAATGAAGACTGACTTTCTAACCTGAGCACTGCTGACTAGATCCAGATAAATTGCGGTGGCAGCCATTCTGTGTGTTGATACGATGTTACTGCACCACTGGGCTCAACTTACCAGATGATGATAGCATGTCCATGCTCGGTCCCTTCGTGACACAAAGGTCTCTTCTTCAATGATATGTCTTTGGGGTTCTGGTACCAGGGTAGAGTCACCATTTTCAAGCACTATCTTACTACTAACTTGGTTCTGCTCCTGTGCTCAGTAAGAGTGTGTTCTTTGATCTAGTTAGTTTTCTTTTCGCAGATTAAGAGTCTTCATTTGCAAAATGAGGGCAAAAATTTACTCACACTCTAGGTACATTCAGAGACTAAGTAGAATGACACAGAAGAACCCATTAGAGATGTTTTCAGAACATGGTATGAAATTGCCAAGAAAAAAGATGTACCTGTGTTGATGATTCCGTAAAGTTAGGATGGAGAGTTGATCTAGACCTATAATATTTCCAGCTATCTTTAGCTACCATAATAGGCATTTATCATTCACCTCCATAAACAACCTAGTATCATGGGACTATCGCATGAGACCTTTTAGATGTGTTACCGCACCTCTTACTAATTCCAAAACTAAGCATGCTGTCAGGTATCTTATAAAATCTATCATTTGTCGGATAACATTTCAAGCCTACAGCAGAGATTTCTCTGCTCTGCCATAACTACATGCCTGATGGCTCTACAATACATCTGAAGAACATGCTTTACTTATGACATTCTCTGCTTTATAACTATAAGACTTGATGAAATTATTACCATGTTTGAAGTGTAATATTTGGGGCACCCTGAATCCATGTTCTGAGATTGTAGTCACTTATCTTTGGTTCTGGAATAAGCTATCTCTTTGTGCTTTTGTGATGAGAGCTGGGAATTGCTTTCACAATAGTTAAACCTTCAACTTGCACTGAGAATTATTTTTATTATGATTTTTTTTTTAGCTTTTGAATAAAACTGAAATTTTCACATCGATGTAAGATTTAAAAGATATTCTCACCAGCCCTGGGGTTTATATAATTGACACCAATTAGTGAGGTTTTCTTATCTTTATAGTTGTAGTTTAAATCATCAGATAATTAATCTTTAAATCTAGTTTTTCAAGATCTAAGAAGAGGGAGCATACACCATTAAAACTCCTTAGCAATAAACTGTTGCCAAGTATCCTGAGGCTAGATTCTATAATATGTAGGAAAGAAACCATTTATGATTTTTAAGATCTTTTCTTAATCAAGGGATTACTCTTAAAGGTCTGATTAGATGAAACTTTTACTTTAATAGTAATTGATACAAATGCTAATAGCTCAACACCTCTAGTTTTCAGAACACAGCAGTAGCTGAGACTGCATTTAATATCTCAGCAGGTCTTGCTCTTAGAGTCCCATAAAACCTTGGGGCTATAGCAGAAGAAGGTATGATTAAGACCAGTGCTCAATAACACCACAGGGATTCTTCCCTTTGAAAATGGCATCTGAATCCTTTGTATATAAAAAAAGTGAACTTAAAACAATTGTATGAAATCTTGTTAAAACAAATGTAGGCTCAGTTTTCCTAAATGTGGTCCCTTAGTACTAAGATGTTAAGAAAGCTGATATGCTGTACTTGCTTGGTACCATGTAAATTGCAGTATAGGTATACATGTTCAAGTCTTACTTCCTGACATTGTAATGCAGGGATATTTTAGTGATATTTCTGGGGTTTAATGTTCACAAAGCTCTGCAGGTGACACTTGGTTTTTGAGAAGAGTTTGGAAAGTAATGCAGGAGAGAATAGAAAAATAAGTGCAAAGTATAAACAAATTTCTTCCAGAATTTCTCTAATAACAAGGTTTTAAAAGGAATGGTTAGTTTCTGCATATGTGTTATAGGTATTGATTAAGAACCTGCTATGAGTTCCATCTTTGTCTCCTAAAATAATAGTCTCTGTGTCACTTGAGTCAGTTTCCTTGGCCTGTTCCACTTTATATGGCTCAATGTTTTCTTTGACTTTGTGTCGTCAGGTTTATGCCCTTATTGTTTACAGTCATTGCTTTAGTTTATTATTCCCTAGAAGGTTTAGTCTAGTAGATGTGCACACAAACAAGGATTCTATATTTGTAAGCAGCTGGAACATAAAAGAACAAACGGAGACTAGACATTAAAACATTGAAGCCAATAACTTCTAACATATAATGCATTGAGAGTGTGTAACATCTTTAATGGGTGACAAGAACCAGAGACCCAGATTCAAGGGCTCACAAGCCTAATTTTAGATATTTGGCTGTGCTAGTAATAAATTCAGAAACTTTGAACAAGATTGAAATCTGTAACTATGTCCTGATTGTGAAAAGATGCAAAAGAGAACTGGTGAGATTGAGAGCTTTAGTTGCAGCAGGAGGTTGAATGATGAGGTGCTCATGTGCTGGTCATGCCAGAGTTTGACAAGAGTTATTTTCTAAGGAGCACAGTAAAGGTCAATTCATGCAAGAATCACCAATGAATGACAAATAACAAGGGGGTTTTTGATGTTGAGTAGGATATAATATGGTCTTGGGGAGTCCCCTTGTAGATTGCTCATCAGTTATAAGAGAAAAAAATACTAATGAATACATAGTCAAGTAACTGACCCACATCTTGGTAAGGTAAGAACATTTATAACAATGGGTAAAAAAGGAGAGTGAACTTTCTTTTATATAAAAGGACACAATGACCTGTACAACACTTATGCTGAGTCTGCTAATAAGAATGCAGGCTGAGCTTGTTAGCTTGATGCTAATTATGAAGAAATATTGGGGAAGCTGAAATGATGATCATTATTGAGGTGAATCACAGTTAATCTAGAAGCTCATAACTGTTCAAAGTGCAGAGTGAATGCCATTGTGAGTGCTCACCCATAGATGGGACATCTACAAACAGATAGAACAAAGGATCTGGAGGATGAGGAGACCTGTGAAATGCTGGCATCTGGACATGGAATGGGAGTTGCATGCAAGAACTCATGGCAGATGGGGGTTATGTGTTCAAGACCTGCACAAAGTCAAATTGCTTAAAAATTCCATTATGGAGATGGGAGGGGATCTGGAGGCCCCAGCCCTAGCTGAAGAGCTACTGATAACTGATGGCTGTCAAGGGAACTCACTTTTCTTTTATGGAATGGCCACTCGAATGACTCCATACCAATGTGCATACTGGCAGCAGCACCAGCTTCACCCAGTGGGATATTATTATAGAAAAAGAGGGCATGAAATAGAGTGGCAGATGCGCTGCCAGGGCCCTGGATGGAGTTGGTAAGATGGAGGTGTCCAGAATGGACATGATGACCAAGGTACATTGTACACATGTATTAAAATTTGAGAGATTAAAAAAATGTACAAAAATTTAAAAAGGAAAGTGTTTTTTTAAAAAAATGTAATATGATTTTTAAAATAACAAGGGCAATTCCATATTAAAGAACATTTAAGAATCTTGACAATTAAATGCATCACAATGTTCTGTGGAGAAGGGAGCAAAAAGCTGTTTAGGTTGTTATTCAGGCCTTATGATTACTAACTACTGTAGGTCAGTAAAAGATGGAGGTTACATAGTAGTTGAATAAGAGAATATGTTAATTCTTAGGAAATACAGAAACCTTGATAGATAGGCTCACGCTGCACACAGCTGGCTTTGCTGAGTGGCTCTGGAAAACTGTAGATACTACATCACAGAGTTACAGCAAGAGAGATACTGGCAATGGATGGACCAGAGCCAAACAGATACAAGAATTTTCCACAAAGTCATTGTACCTATTCTATGTGTTTAAAGCTTTATTTAAATGTAAAGGTAGACGTCTGTTAAGTTTCAAAGTGTATGGTCACATAAATGAGAAAAAAAATTCAAAGCTTCACATTGTTATAATTACGTATGAAGTCATTAGCATCTGTAGAGGATGGATTTAATCTATAGCTTGTGAATAGCAAGTATTCTGATTTTTGATATTGTTTGCAAATCTACCCACTCATGAGTTTCTCCAGGATGGGACAGACCACTGAATGAGAAAAAAGACTTTTATTTTTAACTGAAAAAGATATGCTATTGCTAACCAAGAAAATATCACTCTAACTGGAAAAAAAAAATCCATGTTTAAAAATAGTTTTAAACTACTTTGTGTTCTTGTAAGTGCTTAAAAATATCACTTTATTTTCATGCATGGATCATGAAAGCAGCTGCCTTTTATTTTCAATTCTAGCATGCAGTACATTAGCCTCTTTTACCTGGCTGCAAGACAAATGTGCTTTAGATCCTTTGCCATTTCACTGATGCTCCGATGACAGGAGGAAGGATCAGACATCAGCCATTGCCATCTACTGAAGAGTTAATCCATTCTGCGGTTTGGTCTGAAGTGGATCCATAGCTATAATATTTCATGGTTCTTTCTAAGGTGACAATCCCATTCATTTATGAGTAGCCCATTAATCCCACAGGGCTTTTTCAGCTCAAGGACCAGCTAGTTCACCAGACTCTTATCTTATAGAAGTCAGTCATTTATCCTAAAAAGTAATGACAAGGGAAGGCACAGAGTGCATTGGAAATTTATCTATGTTTGTAAAAGAATTCACCATAAAAGTATTTATTATATGTGCAGGTACCAACATAACTGTCTCTCTCTTCTGTATCTTTGCATCTATCTTGTAGTGCTGGGGGTGGAACTCAAGTGTTGCACCTATTTGGCAGCACTCTCTTATGGTCTTAGTCCTGGGTAAGCAATTTCTTGTATTAGTTTTTGTGGTATTGAAGATAGGTCCTATGGCCTTATCTAGCACTGGGTTCAAGCAAGTAAGGCAGACACAGCGTGGAAACACAGCTCGGAACAAAGCATAAGCCACTAAGGAAAACAATGATAATTTGTTTGAAATGAATACTTGTTATTGGGTATGATATATAAAAGTTTTATATGATATACCAGGAGAATTTCATTGCTCCTTTACACTCACATGTCTTTACAAGCACATCTTAGGTGTTTATATTTAAGTATTACAGAGATTTTCTTTTATATTTTCAAATAAATTCTCCATGAAATACAAGGTATTAAAATTTATAAATAATTTAATAATAGAATATATTTAATTTGTATATCTTTAGTGTATTATGTGTATTATGTGTATTGTGTATGTGTGTATGTATGTGTGTGTATGTGTGTGTATATGTGTGTATGTGTGTTTGTATGTGTGTGTTTATGTGCGTGTGTTTACACTTAACACATTTTTTTCCTCCTATAGAGGTTACAGCTTAGCTACCACTGTGTTTAGCCTATCTTATGAGTCTCATCTATCCCATTTGTGTTTCTCATTCTATATGTTGGGATAAAATATTATGAAAGAGTGGAGCACATGTGAATTGTTATTCAGTGACGACTATGCTATTGGATGCTAGAAGCAGTAACTGATCAATTTAAGCAAATTAGACAATAAACTCAAAGGAGAATTATTGGACTTTCAAACCACCCTCTTTAACAACATTCACCAGTCATTGGCTTCTATGTTATTTTTCTAACATTTTGCTTATTCATTTAATGTTGTTTTAGCTGAAGTTAAACCACTTTCATTGGCATTAAATACTCAAAGTAACAGTGGCTTGAGGGAAATGTCCGTCTCTGCGCCATAGGTATGAACGAAGCCTATCAGCTAGAGGAATCTATCACATTAGAGTTCTATTACATTAGAAATGAAAGCACAAAATGTTCAGATGGAAGGAGTGAACTAAAAATTAGTCTTATGATCACATCTAGTCTAAGAAGGGCTGGAAAACATGATTTTTTTTTTTCCTGCACTGGGAGTGAGGCCAGTGAAAAGAGTTAGCATCTATAAGAAGAGTGAGAGTGAGGTGGGAAGGGTTAATAGATTGTGCTGGCTAGTTTTATGCCAACTAGACACAAGCTATGGTCATTTGAAAGGAGGAAACCTTGACTGGAAAAATAGGCCTTCAGAAGATCCTGCTGTAGGGCATTTTCTTAATTAGTCATCAATGGTGTGTGTGTGTTGGGGGGAGGGGGTCAGGCCATTGTGGGCAGTGCCATCCTGGACTCTCCATCTTAGATTCTATAAGAAAGCAAGGCTGAGCAAGCCAGGATGAACAAGACAGTAAGCAGTAAGAACATGACCTCTGCATCAGCTCCTGCCTGTGTCAGTTCTAGCTAGTCTTGAGTTTTTGTCTTGTTCCTACAATGTGAAACAGTGATATGAAACTGTAAGCCAAATAGACCCTTTTCTCTCCATCTTGCTTTTGCTCATGATGTTTTATCACAGCAAGAGCAATCCTAACTAGTACACATATATCATAGAGGAAGAGCAAGCTCTGCCACAGATATAGCAATAAAACCAAACTTGCACTACAGTATAGCAGTGTGAGTGACCTGTGTCTAGGACATCACCTGGGAGGCCTGCAAGTATCCCCAATCTGAAATTCAATATTAAATCCAAATCCATATTATTACAATTCATCCTAAAATGTTTAAAATTATGATTGATTTAGCTTATGATTAAGCAGTTTTCCCTAAGTCTTTAGACTCAAACCAACCAATAATTATCTTGTGCAAAATAGTAAATGCAGCTCATTATTATAATAGCGCCATGATCATACCATTAAACCAAATACAAACTTCTGAAAACAATTTAAAATGTACCCAGTTCCCAGAACAGGCGTATGCTTTTGAGATGTAAATAAAAGAACCCTATTTTTTCTCTTTGCTTAGGTTATTTTCTCCTGAACCTTACATTTTCAGACATGTATCTACAGCTTTAAACATGGCTACAATAATTTGTTGAGAGGCAGAGGTGTCCACGTTTTTCTGCCCATCACCAAGTCTGAAATCATCTCTGGTTTTCTTTTGGTAGCAAATGGACTCTGCAAATCTTTAAGTAAAATTTTACATTAAAATTACTATTCACCCAATTTTTCCCGCAACTATAATCTACACCATATTCCAACTTCCTATTGATGATATTTTTACTTCACTTATTTTGATGAAAAAAATATGGCTGTTCATGGAGTGTTTTATGCTGAATTCTGTTTCTATAATTTCTGATATGTAAAGTAAGAAATGGAAATTCAGTTGAAACGACTATTTGTTACTGGGTATGATATGGGGAAGTTTTGTATGATACACTTTAGCAGGGTCTCATTGTTCTCTTTAATAACTATTCCCATTTCTTTGCAAATATATCTTAGATACTTATATTTAATCATTATAGAGGTTTTTCTGTTATATTTCCAAGTAGATTATTCGTGTAATACAAGAGAGCTATTAAAAATTTTAAATTAATTTAATATGCCAATTAAATATCGAGTTCTAAGTAATTTTTACTGGATTTTTCCATCTATAAAATGATCCTTTTCAAATATGTATGGGTCATATTTATTTTCCTACTTTATTTCCTTTCAGGAGATCTTGATTCTGTTTTGGATTTATAGTCACCATGGCCTCTGATTTTTGTCTCTGTGGTGATAGGTACTCTACCCTTCTTAGCAGAATCAAGGCATATAATTACAAGGAAAATAGATATTATTTACATTTCACAAACAGAAAAATTGTGGAATATCACACAAGTAAGTAAGGGAAATAAATATTTTTGAAGCCATATGTCTTCTTAAATTTTATGTATTTTGTTTTACTATCAGAATAATTCAGAAAGAAGAAAATTTAATAATCTATTAAGAGATAGGATTTCTTCTGCAAATAAGACTGGAGATTTTTGCCATGAGCAAAATAACAAATATCAACAGTATCTGTTTTAATTCTGTATTGTTGCTCATTTAGCACATGTCACTGGTGCCAATGTATCACTCACCTGTGGGCTATCTGAATATCTGGTCAAACATTAATTCTTAGGTGTGGCTTTGAGGATTCATAGTGTTTGGGGGAGAGACTGGCATTTTAATTGATGAAGTGTGTGAGGTGAAGAGGCCCCCCCAACATGAAAGGCCCCTAAGAATCTGAAAAGTAGGTTCCTAGGCGCCATGATAATTGCAAAAGAGAGGACAGAAAGAGTGTAAGAGCAAGCATTTCAAGGAGTTTGCTATGAGATTGTCTCTCATAGGAATTTTAAAAGTTCTACCCATAAAGGCTCATGAACATGACTAGCTAAGCATGAGCTAACTAAGAATAGAAATAGGCATGTTAAAGTGGTCAGAGAATGCTGCAAGGTCTCAACCCTAGACAAAGAACTATAGGCAAAAAGAAACACTAAGAGTGGGAGAAATACTCTTCCCCAGGGAAAGGTACATGAATTGATTATCCTGAAAAACAAACACAAGAAACATTATGTACACTGAAAAGGTTATATTTGTGTATTAGGAAAATCCTCATACATAAAAATATATAACAGCAACTAATGATAGAAAAGCCATGAATTTGAAAGAGAAAAAGAGGGGTGTATAGAAGGGCTTAGAAGAAGGAAAGGGAAGGAAGAAATGATATAATTATAATAAAAATAAAGGGAATAACTTTTAAATAGAAGGGAAAGGAGGTAAGTCAGATGTGTTGGTTCTTGATTTACTGGAAAACAAATAGAGAAGATTGCAGGGGCTTTGTGATCAACTCCAGGTCTCCGAATGATGCTGTTCTCAGAATGACTTCCTCTTGTTTCTGGTTGGTAATTTCTTAGCATAAATATCTTTTCATGTTGAATTGTTCAATTTCCTCACCTCCCAGGCAACAGCTATAGGCATATTTCATCCCTGTAATGTAATTATTATTTCATATCTCCTTAGCCATGATGATAGTGAAATTTCTCAGCAATCTTTGTATATGGTTTAATGCCCAAAATGTTGGATTCATACTAAAGTACTTATCATTAGAAAAGTGACATAATTTAATATATTCAAATCAGAAAAAAAACACAGAAAAATTAGATGTTAAAGAGATTGGGTACTTTTAAACTCAAATGTCTTTTATTCTGGTAAGCAGAGTCCACCAAGTCTTATATCCAACACGTGTGGCATTTGCAGCTACAAGGTCTTACTTTCAAGTTCTGAGAGGCAACCAAGGGCATTGACAATTTTATTGCTTTTGGAATTTCTAAGACTCTTCTTCCTCAAATGGAGATTTCCTAGGCTGAGAACTGGGATATTGTTAGATATTCTGTGGCTCTCGGGAGCATTATCACCTCAAGTGGCTTAACTTCATTTAAATTGCTTACATAAGTATATTATACACAGAGTTATATATGTATTTTTCTTTTATTTCTTAGATATTTTCTTTATTTACATGTAAATTTCTCCTTTCTCAGTTTCTCCTCCAACAAACAAACAAACAAACAAAAACAACAAGAACAACAAGAACAAATCCCTTTTGCCTCCCCCCTCCCCATGCCTGCCACCCCACCCTCTCCCACTTATTGGCCCTGGTACTCCGCCACACTGGGGCACAAAAGCCTCAAAAGGCCAAGGTCCTTTCCTCCTATTGATGATCGAATTTGCAATCCTCTACTATACACATGCTGTCAAAATATTCAGTCCCACCATGTATAGTCCTTGATTGGTGGTTGAGTCCCTGGGAGCTCTGACGGTACTAGTTAGTTCATATTGTTGTTTGTCCTAAGGGGGTGCAAACCCTTCAGTTCCACAGATCCTTTCTCTAACTCCTTCATTGGGGACTGTGTACTCAGTTCAATGAATGGCT
>JADRCD010235394.1:0-16380 GCA_019843815.1 Montemys delectorum
TTTTTGTGTTTCCTCTTTAAGAGCTTCTAGCTGTTTATCTGTGTTCTCCTGTATTTCTTTGAGGGTACTATTTATTTCTTTCTTAAAGTCCTGTATCATCATCATGAGAAGTGATTTTAGATCTGAGTCTTGCTTTTCCAGTGTGATGGTGTGTCCAGGACTTGCTATGGTGGGCGAATTGGGTTCTGATGATGCCAAGTAACCTTGGTTTGTGTTGCTTGCCGCACATCATCTGTTTATCTCTAGTGCTACCTGCCCTTGCTAAATCTGACTGGAGCCTGTCCTTCCTGTGATCCTGGTTGTGTCAGAACTACTCAGGGTCAAGCTGTCTCTGTGATCCTGTGACCCGGGCTTGTTAGAGCACCAAGGAGTGGAGCTTCCTCGGGGTGTTGTGGGACTGGAAGGAACCTGAGCCACTGGGCTGGTGGAGTTCCTGTGTGCCTGGTCCCGCTGGTTCCAGTCACTCCCAGTGTTGGGACAGATGTTATGTCCTCTTCACCTCTGATCCTGGGTGTGTTAGAGCACCTGGGAGTGGAGCTTCCTCTGAGTCCTATTTTTTTTTTTTTTTAGTTAGAATCTTACCATAATTCCTTGGCTGCCTTGGAGCTCATTATGTGAACCAGGCTGGTTTCAAACTCATAGACATCTGCCTACCTCTGGTCCTAAGTGCTGGGATTCAAAGCATGCCCCACTACACCTAGTCTTCAAGGGCATTAGAAAGTTATTTTTCCCCTAGTTGTTACATTTAACTAGCTGGCTTGAGTACTCTACTTAGACTTCTTTTAGTACCTGATGAAGTATGACTTTTGCACTCACTGTTAAGATAGCTCAGTTCATCTATGATGCTTTCCTTTGCTCTTTGTGGGGCCTCTTCCTTCAGACTCTACCTGTCCTGCCTACTGCACACTGCTAACAGCAGGTCCGGGCCCATGCTCTGTGAAGGCTGGCCAGCTGGCTTGCTGAGTAATTGGGCCCAGTTTTAGTTCTGTAGCTTTCGTTCCCCTTTTCACACCTAAGTTCCCTTAACTAGCCCAAGACCATTTTACTGAAGACTCAAGGGAAGATAGTTCTAGCTGAAAAGTTTATTTGCTGTTAGTGGAAAGTGAAGGGCTCCTTTGGAGAGTGAGGTAGAATTCTTTCTGATCACTCACTGTGTGTTTGCTTGGACACCCAGCTTTGCTGTGTGCTGCTTACACCAAAACATTTTTGTTAGTGGCACCATGTGAGGTAAAGAACAGCTTAGTAGAAGCTGGCAATGCAGAAGTTTTGAATTCCTCCTTTCCAATGATCCTTCAGAAGCTTCAGGAGAGTCTGAAATCTTGTGTTCCCATGTAGGAGGGAACATGTAGTATATATAGTTTATGAAAGATCGATTTGGCCACTGCCAGTGAGGGGGCTCTCTTGCCCCCATTGACCTCTTTTCTACAGCACTTGCCCTGGTATTTGGAGGTGTTGGAGAAGGTATGGTATTTTAGGATCTTGATAAGTGGAAATTAATTTAGCAATCACTCTTTGGTATCTGTGAGCCATGTCAATCCAGGACTCTGAAGCCCAAGAGCCTTATACAAGGTGATGTAGTGTCTGTACATGATCTATGTACATCCTCCTCTGGATTTTAAATCTCCGGGTAAGGTGATGCAGTTCTATATTATATGACATTGTTACATTGTATTGTTTGAGGAATAATAATAAAAGAGTCTATACACAAAATTGTATATGTTCAATATTTATACATTTGAAACTATTTCCACCCTTTGTTTGTCTGTTTCACCCATTGTTCCACCAAAACCAAAGATGTGGATCTTGAAATATGGACCTTTGTTTATGTGGTTTATAGCCATTTCTGTGTTTAGTTTAGCCATAGCTAGATTTTTTGTGTTTTTTTTTTTTTTGATTAACGAATAACTTCCAAAATACATTGCCAGCCACTGTGGCTGAGCCACCTAGGGCCATGGTACAAAGGATCAAAGCCAGTATTCAGATATCATGATTATACACTCTTCCACCTCTTATAAGGATGGTGTAGGTGAGGGGGTAGAGAAGTGTCTCGAGCTTGTCTGCGGGAGAGCTCCGTGTGGCCAGAGGAAAGTCCTATCTGTCCAAACATTAATATGAAAAACACCTTTTGATCAACAATAATGCAAAAAAAGGGGAGTGTTTTTTGGTCTCACTTATTTAAAATAGTATTATGAAATGGCTGTTGTTAAGAGACCACAAAAGAGCATTGTAGAATTATAGAAGAAAAATTACAGAAGAAAAATATAAGGGCTTATAGATTGTTAATAACAATACTAGGTAAGTTTCCCAGTTCATAATCTTTGTGAAATTTATCAGCACTTATTTTTTTCCTAGATTATTAGGATTTCTATAATCATTCTAATTTTTAAAGTGTATGTATATATGTGTGTTTGTCTGTGTGTGTGTGAGAGAGAGACAGACAGAGAGAGAGAGAGAGAGAGAGAGAGAGAGAGAGAGAGAGAGAGAGAATGAAGAGAGAGAGAATGTATGTATACACGTGGAGGTGTGTGGAGCCAGAGGAAGAGGCAAGGTTTCCTACTGTACTCTTTGTTTGCCTTTTCCTTTAGGCACCGGGTCTGTCACGGTCTTGTGGTAGGTTAGTAGTCAATAAGCTCTGGAGATCCTGTCTCTGACCCCCACAACACCCTCCACTGGGCATTTCCACACCTAGATTTTTCCATGGGTGCTAGGATTTGATTCAGGCCGTAGCGGTAGTACAGCAAGCATTCTTACCCATGAGCCATCTATCTTGCTCACAATCTCTAATTTTTCTGTGATTATGCATTTCTGATTTTGGGTCCTTTTCTTTAAACAACTCCCCAAATCCAAATCGTTTAACCTTCTCTCCAAATCTTGAATTTGCTTCTGAGTGAGATAGGTTAAGAGAATCTCAGACATCTTACACTGAATCAAATAATAAGAATTGAAGTTAGCGAGAGAAGGTTAGAATAACCAAAGTACTGGAAGCCAGGCCAGAAGCCAAATGTGTGCTTAACATACTAATCATAGGTCTGGAGAGATGGCTTAGCTGCTCTTCCAGAGGACTGTGTTTCGATCCCCAGCAACCCCATGGAAGCTTACTCTAGTATCTCTAGTCCAAGACCTCTTCTGGCTTCTGCAAACAGGCCATGTATTCAGAAAACAGACATACATTCAGAAAAACAATCTTACACATGTGATAAAGATGAACAAATAAGTAAAATAATCATAACATTTTCTGGTGGTAGATATTGTTGGCATATGAGTGGAGTTCCTTTCTAAGGGAAATTGTATGAGCTAGCTGTATGTTTTAATTTTACTGTCTGTTTGGCTCTTCTTCCCCCTCCCATTCTGAATGTCTTATTAGTTGTTTAACAATGGAGGAGCCCTAAAGCTTAGCATATTTTCTAAAGCTGAAGTATATTCAGTTTTTATTTTAATGTGTTTATTTTTATTTATTTATTTATTTATTTATTTATTTATTTTTTTGAGACAGGGCCTCACTATTTAGTCTTGGCAGTCCTGGAACTCCTATAACGACAAAGCTTGCATTAAATTTGCTTCAGTCCTCCTGTCTCTGCCTCCCAAAGTCTAAAACATGACAACACACTCAGCTAATTTTTTTGTGATTTTAAAATAGATTCTTCCATGCATAGTAAAGGAGTTTTCTCTAACCTATAAGACCTTAAAGCATACATAGTAAGATTCACTTTGCTGTGTTGGATTGTCTCCCTGACTTCCTCAAGCTTTGCCAATGGGACACATTTCATCCCAAGTGTACTTGTAAGTTTAGGTTTTTAGGGAATGTGGCTAGCGATGGGGACATATCAGCTATACACACATCACTTCAACGTCCTAGAACCAGTTTCTTGGGGAGTGTGCTCTCTAATTTTTGGTTGTAATAACCAGTTAATCCCTACTCTTCATTCCAAACAACGGAAGCCTGGGGCAAGTGGGGCAAGCAAAGGCACATTGCGGGTTGCAGAATCTTGTCTCTGGAATTCGTGCTCCTTGTTATCTTGTGAGATCAGGGACTCTCCCTTCCTTGTCCAAACACTGAGCCAAGGTCTCACAGAGTACTCCTCACTATGTTTACTTTCAACTGACTTTCTTGATGCAGAGTCCTGGGCTGCAGGAAAAAATGTTGAGAAACCTTCCCTTCACCAGTGCAAGAGGAGTTTCATCCCCGTGTTTGACTCTTTTCTTTGAGTACTTAAGATCAGTTTTGCTTCTTCCAACATAACATTGGCGTGTAGTCTAGAGCTGAGTATTTATAATAACTACACTCTATTTTTTTTTTAACCTGGGTTCTGCTATAAAAGCAAAAATTACTGGACATAGTTCTTACAACCAATTTATGGAAAACAATAGTATCTGTCCTCTTTTCTACACATCTTAATGTCCTGAGGACATACAGACGTGTGTGTGTGTGTGTGTGTGTGTGTGTGTGTGTGAAAATATATAGAAGCAGGTGCTAGAAAGTTGGTTCCATGGATAAGAGGGCTCACTGTACAAGCAGGAGGAACCAAGTTGGGATTCCCAGAGCCCTTGCAAAAATCTTGCTACCAAGACTGTCACCCCAGTGTTGTGCGGGGCAGAAGTATCACTGGGGATTCTTGGTTAGCCAGTCTAGCCGAAATGCTGAGCTTTAAGTTCTGTGAAAGATCCTGCCTCAGATGAATAAGGCAGAGAATGACAGAGTACAATGTGCTCTGCATGTACGCAAAGGAATGTGTGTAAAACTCCTTGCCTTCTGCACGCTCCGTGCACATACACCACACACATGCACACATGGGGTGGGGGCGGGGTGGGAATAGAGAAGCAACACTAGCTTTTGCTTTAAAATGTTGCAAGGCCTATATTTAATCCATGTAGATAGTGCCTTTAATTATTTGACATTGGCTAAATCTGCTGTGTTCCTTGTATTAGCAGAATGACTCAGCTGGGGTTTATGAACCATTAAACACGTGTGAGTGATTTTCTATAGACTGTCACTCTAGATCAAAAAATTCTGCTCCAGAAGCATGCTAACAATTTGCCAAAGGACAGAACTTTATCCTTTTCAGATTACAAACCTCTCCTACTTACTACACTGTACAGAGGGTACGACCCATCTAGCCCCCAATTTCATCTTAATCACATATATGAATCTTTCCCTTAGGCAACCAATTCAGAATCTGAAATCTGAAAACAATGTAGCTTTTATGCAAACATCTCTGCATATCATTATTCATAGTGTAAAACTCAACACAGAATAAAATTTGATCTTGCTTGTATCCTTTTTGTCGGTTTTAATCTTTTGTTTACCTATTAGTTCTTGAGGCGGGTCCTCCTGTCGTCCAGACTGGCCTTGAACCTCCTGTGTAGCCATGGATAATCTTGACGTTCTTATCCTTTTGCCTCCAGAGGCCTTAATGCCGACATCACAGGCAGGCCCTGGCAGCCATGAACCAGCAAGCCTGGCTATGTGATGCCGAGGACAATCCATAAGGCTTCATGCATTCTTGGCAACTGAGCTTGCTGGTATTTTAAATGTATATATAAATTACATATTTATATATACATATAAATGTATAGATATGTATACATAGCTATGTATATATAATATTCTAAATGTAGTGGTACCACTACATTACACACACATGTTTATTCATCTGTTTACACAACCAAACCTCTAAAGGGTTAACAGAAGAACTAGAAATCAGAAGTCATGGGGATTATCATATTATTTTAATAATTGTCTGATATTTTATTAAAATGATACATAAAGAGTTATACCCTCTCTTTTCAATAAGTAAGCATATCAGGAAAAAGTTGACTGTGTCTTCCCTGCTTCCATCTCCAACTTTAAACTTTTTGAATAACCAAGTAGCTGTTTTCTAGCTTTAAAGCAGCATGTCCTTCTAGACTTTGCTTGTGGCTTCCTGGGACATGAGAAACCAGGCTTCCATTTTCCAAAAGAAAATAATCCAACCCTAGAGTAAAAAAAATCTACTTTATACTGGCTGAAGCTGCAAAAATAAAATTAGAGACATTGACATAACAAGTGGTGGTGAAAATGCACTTGGAGCTATATTTTCTGTATTTGCTAGCAGATCTTAATTATTAGTGTAGCTATTATCTGTCAAATGGTCAAATATAGCGTTACCACGAGTGAGCAGCTGCACTGCTAGGTGTACAGTGAGAGAAATGGAAGACAAGCGTACGCAAGAGGTGAGACTAACCTAGATGCCTAGGAGGGCTTTAACGGATAACTTAGCTGCACCAGTGACACTGTGCATCAGTGACAAGGAATGAAGCAATGTTATGCACTAAACAGCAGTGACTTTTAAAAATATAACAGACAGAAAGACATAGACACAGAGGTTCCTGTACCCTATAACTCTGGGTATGAGAAAGGTCAAGAAATCCTTTTGGAAACCTGTGGGGACAAAAGGCAGATTAGTGGTTGGCTGCAAGGCTCTAGAGAGTGACTGCTCTTTGGGGTGAGAGTCTAGTGGGATTGATTTTTTTTTCTTTTTTGGGTTTTGTTTTTGAGACAGGGTTTCTCTGTGAGTTCTGGCTGTTCTAGAACTCACTCTGTAGGCCAGGCTGGCTTCAAACTCAAGAAATCCTCCTGCCTCTGCTTCCCAAGTGCTGGGATTAAAGGCGTGCGCCACCACTGCCTGGCCTAGGGTGATTGATTATTCAACCCCACGAATATGCTCAAAGCTATTGACCTGAACTATGTTTTTTTTTTTTTTTCTTTTTTCAAGACATGGTTTCTCTGTGTAACAAGCTCTGGCTGTTCTGGACTTGCTTTATAGAATAGGTTGTCCTCAAACTCACAAAGATCTGACTGCCTCTGCCTCCTGGAATTAAAGGTGTGTACCAAGCTAGCCTTGACCTGCACAATTTAAGTGGGAGAGTTCATTGTTGTGTAAAATGCACGCCAATAAAGTCATAAAGAGGAAAGTCAAAGCTAGAGTGATGGCTCAGTGGTAAAGGCATGTGCTGCCAAGCCTGGCAACCTGACCTTGACCCCAAGACGCACACAGTAGATTTTCTCTGATGTCCACTTGTACTGTGTGGCATGAGCATGCTCATCCACATACACATCTACAAATGGATAATAAATGTAATTTTAAAAGTAAATAAAAGGAAAAATAGAAATGCTTACATAACAGATCCTTCCACATTTTTTCATATTATAGAATTGGATATTTTGTATACTGCCATGTTCATTCTTTTACTTTAAAAATGCATTTCAGTTTAATCTATTTATTAGGTCCACTATTTATTTATTTACTTATGTATGTATGTATGTATGTATGTATGTATGTATGTATGTATGTGTATGAGTACACTGTAGCTGTACAGATGGCTGTGAACTATCATATGGCTGCTGGGAATTGAGCTCTGGCCCTGCTTGCTCCGGTAATTCACTGCAGCTGCCTTCAGACGCACCAGAAGAGGGCGTCTGATCTCATTACAGGTGGTTATGAGCCACCATGTGGTTGCTGGGATCGGAACTCAGGACCTTTGGAAGAGCAGTCAGTGCTCTTACTCGCTGAGCCATCTTGCCAGCCCCCTAGATCCACTATTCTTAATCTATTTATTAGATCTACAACATCGTCTCTGGTCTGTTAAAGTGATTCTGGGTATTTATACTAAATTTCAATATTTATGTTATGACACAAATGTCAGCTTTTAGTCAGAACAATGCATACAATATCCCACCTTCCAGTGGGCAGTGTCTCGGGAACAGCTCTGGCCACACTGCTCCAGCCCAATCCAGGGAGAGGAGGTCTACCCAGAGATGGCGTCCATTCTGCAGGAGGAAGGCTGGGTTTCCATGGCTGCCTCTCTCTCTACCTGGTGTTTCGTGAGTCTCAGACTGTTTAAATGAGCCATGAAAACACCTCACCTCTGCCGTAAGCTACTTCTATCGGAGCATTTTGTCACAGCCTCTGGAAAAGAAACTAATGGTCTTGATAATGTAACAGTTGACGTCGAGGAACTAACTGAACAAGGGGCTGAGAACTTATGCCTGGGCCTACCACTACGCAGGGACAGGAGCAATCAAGGAACCCAAAGCCCAGAAGAGTAAATTTACCAGAATCTTAACATTTCTCTAGAAGAAAGGACAAAATAAGCTCTGTAAAAACACACATCAACCAATGAAGAGATAAGCAAAATGCAGATTATGGAATATTACTTAGCTTATGGAAGAATGGAACTCTGATATCTGTAATAATTCGAGTGAACCTTGAAAGCACTGTACTATATGAAGTAAGCACGAAGGGATAAAGTGTTTGGTTTTACTTGCACAAAGACATCAAAAAGCAAACTTGCAGAGGCTGTAGCAGAGTGGTGATGAGCAGGGCTGGTGGAAGACAAACAGTGAGTTACTATTTGGCAGATAGAGTTGCAGTTGGGGAGTGATAACATCCTGAAAGTGTGCAGTGGTGTTGGACAGACAACAGTGATGCTGTCCTTAGAGACAGTGACCTATACACCTGGGAAAGGCTAACGTGTTGAGATTTTGGTTAGGCTTATTTGCCTGCTGTCATGGCCTCTGTTGTACACATCTGTATGACATCTTGGCTTCCACAATCTCCATGCTAACTGAAAAGACATTGTTTTGTTATTCTTGTTTTATTTCTTTTTTTTTTCTGTTTTTTTTTTCTTTTTTTCCTTTTATTTTCTAGACAGGGTTTCTCTGTGTAGCCCTGGCTGTCCTAGAACCCACTCTGTAGACCAAGCTGGTCTCTAACTCAGAAATCCTCCTGCCTCTGCCTCCCAAGTGCTGGGCTTAAAGGCGTGCGCCACCACTGCCCAGCCTTGTTTTATTTCTTATTTACCTATATTTTTTCTTAGCATTCTCACACGAGTCTTGAATGACCAAACCCTCTCTGCTAAGAATAATTCTAGATTTTTCTACAGTAGAAATATGATCCTTATTTCTGGGTCAAGAAATGTAAACGAAACCAAGCAGTAACTTTGTATCCTACACTTTGTATCCTCTGTTAGAAAGCAAGAAAGCCTTCCCACTCCTACGGTAACCCTAGCTCAGTCTTTCTGATTGCAGGTAGCCGGCCACCAATAAGCTAGCTGCATTTCCCTTCTGACCCTGCAGCTCACTGTGGTTCATGGACCTGCTGCTGTGCTGGCATCCCATAGAAACACGTGGAAAATGATTAATCTTGGGTACAATCCCAGAACCATTGAGTCCAAGTCTGTACCTTGCCACATGTCCAAGTGTTTCTTACGCGCACCAGCTTGTGCGCCGCTCAGACCTCTCATCGCACTTGTAAATTCACACCACTCCCTTATGCATAGCACAGAGACATTTTTCTCTTCAAAGAAAGGGAGATAAAAACAGGGAAGAAACATTAGCTGCAAGTTTGCTCTGTAAAGATATTAATGTATGAAATCCCCAGTATTATTTAATACATAAAATAATAATAGAATTGTAAAGAACTGTTCCCATCTAGGTGAAGAAACCAGCTCGGCCATCCTACTGGCATTTAGCCAGTATGTACCAGAACTGGCATTTGACTTCAGGTATGCCAACTACAAAGTGTTTTCTGTTATACTAACCCACCTTTAATGTTTTGGAAAATTTTATATAAGCATATAATGCGATTTGATTCAATCAACCCCTGCATTGTCTTCCCTCCAGTTCCTCTGCTATCCCAACTCGTTACTTTCCCAACTTCATGTGTTCTTTGTTTTAACTCACTGCATCCCTAAAACATAACTTGAACCACCTTTATGCACATGAAGGAAAGCATTCTAATTCTTTGGAATGAGACATTACTCAGAGACTCACCAAGGATAATTTAACATGACTCAAGATCATAAAATTGTCAGCATTGGACAGTTAGTTATTGCTGCAAAGGCTTCTCCTCATTAATCCTCAGCAAAACCAGGCGAGGCAAAAGGAACTTCTATTCTGTAAACAAAATGCTAAGACTCTTTGCAGCGAGAGGTCTGTTCGCAGTCATAAAGCAGTGAATCAGAACAGGGAGGCAGCTGGGGATGCTTATGTGCCAACTGCCGATACTCCAGCTGCATCAAGATACGCAGAGAGTATCTTTTTTTTTTTAGATGTTGGTTGCTGTCTTCTGGAGCCAGGCTGTTTGACATTTTGGAAATTCACCTTTTTTCTGATGAGAATAAGTGAAGCCATATGCATCCTACCCACTGTTCCGGCTTTGCCCGAGACGCTTGACAAATACTTATTAATGCATGAAGTGTTATGATGGCATCCTTAGAGGAGGCTTGCCCTGAAGCGAACCATGGTCTTCCTGTCTTTCCTTTCTCATTTCACACAACTTGTCTTTTGATTCCAGATGCTGAGCCACTGTATAGTATATCTCAGGAGGGAGCAAAAATTCACAGCATATTTCAAAAATGGACTCCTCACTGCAAAGCACATGTGTTCTGTTCTCTTTTTTTCTTAAAATTTTATTTATTTACACAGTTTCCCCCATCTCTCTCGTACACACACACACACACACACACACACACACACACACACACACAGAGGAGTATGTACCACAGTGCATGTGTGGAGGTCAGAGGCCCTATTGGGGGGAAGTGGTTCCCTTCCCCCTTGTCAAGGCAAGGTCTTTCTTTTCTACTGCTGTAGTGCTTATTCAGGCTTTAAATGTGGGTCCCAGGAATTGAACTTGGGTCATCAGGGTAACTAGTACCCATGTTCACTGAGCCATCTCCACAGCACTGCTTTTTCTTCTTCAAAGAAGAGGACATTGCTTGCAGAAATATAAAATGATGCAGTCAATAAAGAAAACAATATGGACCAGAGCTCTTAAAATGAATTGTATAATTAATTATACCACGATAGAGAAATTCTGTCCTGGATGTGTACCCAAAGAGTTAAAGTAAGTGTGCTGTCATTTCCTAGCATGAGTTGGGTGCTTTTCCATCTCAGGCACTCCTCAGGTATCAGCCTTACTCTCATTCCCTAACTGCTTTCTAGGCTACGCTCTGCTGTTGGGTACTCATAATCTCCTGTACTTGTATTAGTCCGTTTTCCATACTATAACAAAACACGTAAGATAGCATGCTTAAAAAGATGAAAAGTTTCTTCTGGAAAAGTTTCACAGTTCTGGAGGTTTCAGCCCATCATCTGTTGGCTTTATGTTTTGGGGCCACCAAGGGCATCATTGTAGATGTGGTTGAAGAAGCTGGTCATCTTACGACAGTGGTGAAATAAAGAGGAAGAAATGACATGGGCTGGGACCCAGACCTTTAGCACATAGACTTTTGGGGTATACTCAAGGCACATATTGTGGCTCTCTCCATCTCCATCACTCAACACAGATATGATTTCATACTTACTTGGGAATTTCCCCCACACACTATGTATTAAACTAAGCTGTGGAGTACAGGGATCAAATTATATTTTAAACGATTCTCCGCTCATGCCTACTCATCTGTGTCTACTCTGTGTATCGAAGGATCCAGTGTATTTCAGTAATATGTGCGAAAATAATTTTTATAAAGTGTTGAATTTTATACAAATGGTATTTTAAAGACGTGCATAAGTCTCTCTGTGTTAAATTAATTGCAGCACACCTTCATGTACTCTGCCGTCTGAGCTAACTGTGGCCTGCTTTGTGGTTTGGTATGGCATGCAGAGGCAGAGCCTAATTTTGCTGGGCACAGGCAGAAAGATTTTTTCACCTGACTGAAACAGGGATCCTCAGCATGCAGGTGTGTTCTAAATTCCTCACCTGACCTCCTGACCTAAGATGTCTCAATTTACAATAGATTCACATTCAAGTCAGAAAAGTTTAAAATCCTCCTGGTACTGCTTGCTCCGAGGAAAATGTGTGTTTGCAGACAACTATGTTTGCTTCGTTTTTGAGGAGGGGGTCAGAAAAAACACACACCGTGTTATGCAAGGTTCTCCTCCTATTTTTGCCATGGTTTCAAAGATACTACCATAAATATAGTATTCAATTTTAACTTCTTCAAACCTGGTATCTTCTATTCTACTTTTCTTGTTTTAAACTACTTTTACTTTTGAAAATTGCGTTCATTGTATATAATGAAATATAACTGCATTTACCCCTATTTTCCCACAGGAACAACTTTTACCGTATCCTTTCCAACATATTCAATCCCACTCCGTGTGAGTGCTGCCCAAGCATGTGAGGGGTCATTCACTGGAGTGTGGGAAACCTACCAGTGGCCACATGTTCAGTGAAGAATAATCTTTTTCCCCCTGCTGATGGCTGTTCTCTTACCAAACGTCTATTAATTGAGCATATAAAATAGCCAAGACACTAAATTAGTATTTTGGGATTAGGTATAGTAGTGTATAAAACAGACTTAGAACTTTCTTTCAAGAACCTACATTCTAACAAAAATAATACTACTAATAATTAGTTATATTACTTTATTGAGGACTTATGAAAGGTCAGGTATTGGGTTGGGAAATTTTGCGAATTATTTCAAGCAATTCTTTTCCTAATAATAGGACATGATAATTTCCTATTCTCTCTCTCTCTCTCTCTCTCTCTCTCTCTCTCTCTCTCTCTCTCTCTCTGTCTCTCTCTGTCTCAAAAGAGAGTAGAATCTGGAAAGACGGCTCAGTAGTTAAAAAGGTTTGCTGTGTAAGAAAGAAGGAATGAGTTTAGATCCCCAGCATCCACATAAAAGTCCCCCATTGCTGCAAGTGCCTGTAATCCCCACAATGGAGGCTTGGAGACATCTGGGTCCTCGGGGATTGCTGGTTGGCCATTCTACTCAAAACCACACAAGTTTCTGGTTCAGTGAAAACCTTGTCACAAAATAAGATGTGAAGTAATAGACAAAGACACCTGATGTCCTCCTCTGGTGTATGTGTGTGTGTGTGTGTGTGTGTGTGTGTGTGTGTACATGAGCACACATCCATACACACATCCATGTCCATTTAACATATATGCATGCATACCACACAAATGAGAAGTAATGTAATTCACTCAAGTTAAGTTTGAAGTTTGTTATCATTAGTCAGAGTGACGGTTAAAGTCTTTGACAGTAGGTATGACAAAAACACCCAACACCAGGAACCAGGAATGGACACTGTTTATAACCAATAAGCAGGTGCAGATGGCCACTAAATTCTCTCTTGTCCCTGGATTGTGTGTGGGGTCTGGGGTCATAGGAAACGATCAGATACGCTGAGAAATGGCCTGCTGTCTGAATAGTGACTGTGATCATACCATACAATCCTTGTACGGACTAAATAAGTAGAGCTTTAGGCTGCGACTCCAGTTCGGTAGATAGTGATTGTAGCAGGTGCTGTGCTAGCCCCTCCACACAGAACAGGAGCAAGTAAGGTGCAACGTCTCTTCCTTAGGATCCTGGAATTGGCAGATCAGAGATTTGGTTTGGGTTCTGATTTTAGAAGACTACTGATCCTAAAGGAGTCACTTATCTTCTTAGAATTTCTTGTTAAGCTTAGTTTCTCATCAGCAGAATTCAGAGAGGCAGCATGGGGATTTAATTTGTAGGCGCTTTAAGTTGATAGGAGCCATTCTTAAAAGCTACCCAACTTCCTTTCTATACACAGCATGTCTTGTTGCGTTGTTATTATTTTTATTCTGGTGGCATGGTGACAGTCTGAAATTTGAAACTTTACAAGACAGTAAAATGTATTTGAACTGTCAAATAATTTAGGCTAAGTCAACCCTATACACAAATATGTAATTAGGTGAATTGCTGCTATTGCTGTTGGAATGTAACTCCTCATCCAGTAAAGCTAAAGGTGTGCCCCAATTAATGTCTTTCAAATATGTGCTGATGTTTGTATAATTGTGATCCTCTAATTATATTCACATGGGTTTGTGGTTCTTGGGGGAAACACATAGCTGTAGAAGATACTACTGCTGCTGTAATGATTTTCACTGTTTATTTATGATACAGTGTATTTTACTCAGGCAGTGTTACTAGTCAGATAAAAGGAGCTGCTGATAGAATTGTTGAAAATGTTAACTACATTATAAGTTGCGCCTGTTACTGGAAAATACACACTTGTTACATTCTGCTGAAGGAGTGTTTTTTCACAAGTTAGGTGGTATGTATCATGTTTTGTTTCCACTCATAGTCCATCAGCTATCCGACAGTCTGCCTTTCAGAGGCTTATGTTTAGTGGACATTAAGTAGATAGATCCTTGTCTTAGGGTTTTACTTCTGTGAACAAACACCATGACCAAGGCAACTCCTATATGGACGACATTTAACTGGGACTGGCTTACAGGTTCAGAGGTTCAGTCCATCATCATCAAGGCAGGAGGACGGCAGCATCCGGGCAGGCATGGTGCAGGTGAAGCTGAGTGTTCTACATCTTCATCTGAAGGCTGCTATGAGGAGACTACACTTATAGACAGCTAGGATGACGGTCTTAAAGCCCACACCCTCAGTGACACACCTACTCCAACAAAGCCACACCTCCTAACAGTGCCACTCCCTAGGCCAAGCGTATACAAACTATCACAATCCTGGTCTGCATTTAGCTTCATTGCAGTCCATCACCTTAACCACTTGACCTCCTCTCCTACTTACCTTCATAAAAACCACATATCTATGTGGTTTTTCCTCAACTACTGATATTCTGGTAAATGGGGCAGCAAGAACTAAGGAGGGAGGAGGTCATTAGAAGCAAGACTGGCATGCTACCTTGCTCCTTGCTAGGTTCTCTCACTTTCCTGCAGTGCCAAGAGAGTGCACTTCTCTTCCAAGTTACTGAGTTGGCTGTTCTGGAAGCTTCTATGTAATACCTATAACTACTTAGCCTGTGAAACAAAATGGCTTTGTCCAAGTCCCTGAGGCATAGCTTCCTGGAGGTAGACTACTGCATCCTCAGACGTTCTCATTTAATTACACAAAAGAGCGCATTTATGTTTGGCTTGCTATAGGATGACTCTCTATATAGTGCTTTGGCCTTCTGGTGTGCACCTATACAGGGAGCAGAGCCTCTGCTCTGGATCCCCACCCACTCAGCACACACCCCGGTTGCAGCTCAACTTCCCAGGTGTTCTGACACATCCAGGATTACAGGTGAGACCCAAAATCCAGCCCTAATACCTGTCATCACCTGGACTCCTGGGAACCCAGGACACAAATCCTCCCTTCCCCCCCAGCCAGAGACCTGCGCTCCTTCCAGTTTGCACCTGTGCCAGAAGCAGAGACTGCTCTGAATTCCCATCAACTCAGCCCACACTCCAGTTGCAGCTCACCCCCACTCCCAGGGATTCTGACATATCCAGGATCACAGGGTCATAGGATCACAGGCTCACAGGAAGGACAGGCTCCAGTCAGAGACAGTGAGGACAGTTAACACCAGAGATAACCAGATGGCAAGAGGCAAGCTCAAGAACATAAGCAACAGAAACCAGTACTACTTGGCAACATCAGAACATAGTTCTTCCACCACAGCAAGCCCTGGATACCCTCACACAAATGTAAAACAAGACTCAGATCTAAATTTTCATCTCATGAAGATGATAAGAAGGACATAAGTAACTCCCTTAAAGAAATATAGGAGAACACAGGTAAACAAGTAGAAGCCCATAAAGAGGAAACACATAAATCCCTTTAAAAAAACACAGGTAAACACAATCAAACAGGGAGAAGAATTGATCAAAATTGTCCAGGATCTAAAAATGGAAATAGAAACATTAAAGAAAACACAAGGGGAGACAGCCCTGGAGATGGAAAACCTAGGAATGAGAGCAGGAGTTACAGATGCAAGCATCACCAACATAATACAAAAGATAGAAAGAGAATCTCAGGTGTAGACAATACCATAGAAGACATTGACACAGCAGTCAAGGAAAATACCAAAAGCAAAAATCTCCTAAGTCAAAACATTCAATAAATCCGGGACACAGTGAAAAGATCGAACCTAACAATAATAGGTATAGAAGAGATGAAAGGATTCCCAACTCAAAGGGCCAGAAAACATCTTCAACAAAATTATAGAAGAAAGCTTCCCTAGCCTAAAGAAAGAGATACCCATATACATACAAGAAGCTGACAGAACACCAAACAGATGGGATCAGAAAAGAAATTCTCCCTGTCACATAATAATTAAAACATCAAATGCACTAAACAAAGAAAGAATATTGAAAGCAGTAAGAGAAAAAGGTCAAGTAACATATAAAGGCAGACCTAGCCTTTCTCAACAGAGACTCTAAAGGCCAGAAGATCTTGGGCAGATGTCATATAGACCCTAAGAAGAACAAAAATGCCAGCCCAGGCTATTATACCCAGCAAAACTCTCATTACCATAGATGAAGAAACCAAGGTATTCCAAGGGGAAAAAAAACAAATTTAAACAGTATATTTTCACTAATTTAGCCCTACAGAGGATAATAGAAGGAA
>JADRCD010235395.1:0-20854 GCA_019843815.1 Montemys delectorum
TTAACCCTGAGAGTCAAGAGAACTTAAAACCCAGAACTTCAGTAAAAACAGACAGAAGCTCCTCCGTCCTGCACTGAGCCTGACCTGTCCAGGCCTTCCGAGAAAAAGGTCACTGGGGATCCCAAAGTCCAGGGGCCAGCTCTTTAATCTCTTTGAAGACCTAAGACCAGGGGAAGAGTTCCAGGGTGGAGTGAGTTGCAGCTGACGCATGGCCTCATAGGCAGGACTTTGGGGCCTGTCTCTTTAAATCTCAGGTAATTTGGGAGGAGGGAGTGCCCACACAGCTCCTGCTCACTCTCAACAGGAGCTCCAGATAGACAAGCCCAGCAGATTTCCAACGCTGCCAAGAGGAACAAAGCAGGAGCCCTCTTCAGATTCATAGGGGCAGCCACGGGAAACCTCACCAGTTCCACAGGTGAAGTAGGAGACAGAAGACAGGAGACGGGACCTCTACAGAGAGAGAGCAGGCCGGCTCTTGGGGGTGCCAATGTGGCCCCAGGGTCGAGCCCAGTTGGGGTCTGGCGTCAGCCTCAGCCCCCCAAGGAACCAGCCTTCCACCCCATGGGGTGGTCACTGCCCAAGGAGAAGGGGTTAATACTCTGCCTATGGAACAAGTTCTGCAGATGGTTCCACAGACAAGAGTCCTGGGCTCAGAGCCGAGACGAGCAGAACCTGCTGCAGCAGAAGAGGTAAGTTTGCCATCTGCTTCTGCGCCTTCTACCTCTGCAGCAGCAAAGCTTACACCCCACCCCCCTCCTGGGTTGCTTGCGTCTTCTCTTAGCACCCTCTATGGACAGTCTATGCCCCTTTGTCAGCACGTTCTCCTGAGTGTTGGCCTGTGAGGCTAGCTAGCCAGGATGTCAGGTGGAAGTTGCCTGGGCACAGTTAGTAGTTTCCTTTAAGGTCTCATTCATTTCTGCAGGTTTTCTGTAAGTACCTCCCCAGTAGCCAGGCACCCCCACTGCCGCTTGTGAGCCCTCTCCCCTAAAGGTGATGGTGGCGGCGGTGTAATATCTTATGTATCTGTACTCCATACTCCTACAGCAAACTATGACAGAAAACGTTTTATGTAGAAGTATGCATGCGGAAATGAATGCGTGAAATAAAGCAATAATAAAACATGGCAAAAAAATGTGAAAATACATATCATTCCCATGCATTTGTCTCAGCTACTTGAGGAGTTTAAAGACCCAGCAAAGCGCAGTTGCAGCCTGGAGTGTCTTCCTCTCTATTCATGGGTTGGCATGGACTCCTGGGCTCAATGCCAAAGATGCTCACCATGCTATCTTTCAGGCTAGGGGGACTGGGAGGGAGTCTGGAGTTTAAGCCCTTAGAAAATCTCATATTTTGATTCTATCTGCTAAAAGTAGACTTCCTTCTATTCACCTGATAGCCACTCCTGACTCATGGCATCTTAGAGTTGGTTTTGATAGCAGGAAAACGGGTGACCCACTGGATCTTGGGCCCAACCTGTGAGCACTCTTCTCTTTGTCATTGCCAGTGGGATTTCCCCACCCATTTGGTGACCTGTTAAAAGGAAGTCCTGCTTTTATGGCCTCCCTCCGAGGCAATTCAGTGACAGGTAGCATGTGTATCCACAGAGGAAAGGCTGAAGTTTTCGTCTTCAGGTTTTTCTCCATCTCTGAATGCAGGGCTTGTCTTAGCTTGGCCTCAAGGCTGCCTGGGATTTCCTATGCTTTTGATTAAACATTCCCTGCTGGGATGTGCCCCTTCTTGGAGCTGTGGCTTTCCTGTCTCTCACAGCAGCCACCCACCTCTCTTCCCCCAGGCCTTGGGAGAGTGGGGGTAGGGCACATGTCTGGCTGATGACATCTCAGGACAATAGAATGGCATTGTTGTTAGAGAATAATTCCTCATTGGTTTCACTTCTCCTCTTCCCACTCTCAGGACCCTGTCGCTGGGGGCATCAGACAAAGACGGCAGAAAGTTCATGGGTTTTGAAAGAGGCAAGCGAGGTTCCTACATCTCACATGCAGGGCCTGAGCAGGCAGCCTAGCGAAGCATATGCTATTTGCAGGCATCTAATCTGCATGCATTTCTTCCTACTTACGGATGGGCCTCCTCTGCAGTGTTAGGCTAGGAAGGCCTATGGCCACCAGTAACAGGATTCTCCTCCCCATTTTTTCCTTCACATCTGTTTCCATAGCTTCTTACCCCTCTTCTTCCCAGACAGTTGGTGTCTATGGTAGTGGCCTTCTTTGGATGGCACTTCCCAGAAGGAACTGAAATTTCCTAGGAGTTTCTTGGCCTGAGTGGTCAGCTATGCACAAGGAAGACACGGCAGAAATTAGAGAAGTTGGAGGTGAGCACTTAAGTGAGCACCATGAACTGTGAAAGTATGTCATCATCTATAGGTACCATCACCTGCTTTACCCAATATAAAGTCAAATGCGGGCTTTGGAGGCAATGGGATTCGGTCATTCCCATAAACGCAAGTTCGAACTCAAGAGAGGGGGCCCAAGGAAAAATTCTAGGCACTAGGTATGATTTAATGGAGGATGGTTTCACCAGAAGGCAAAGCTTTTCTAAGAGCTTTGTAAGATGAGCAGAGGGAAGTCAGCCTTTCTCTGTGTGCTACACTTCTCTTGGGTCTTCATCATGCAGCTCCCTAGTTTAATCCCATATTAACTGAACTCTCAACTCTTTCTCATTTCTACTAAACTATTTTCTCTGGCCTGAAATTTCTCATTTCTGTATATCCAAATGCATTAAACATCAATTGAATATAACTCATACTCCATTAGGTTTGTTGGGAAATTAACCTGATATAGTTTTTGCTTCTCAAGGAGCCTGTGTTCTGATAAGCAAAGTGTACCAAAGTGCATGTTGTCCCTACATATCTTCAGATTAAATCAAGCTCAGAGAGAAAATACTAAGACAACAAAGTTATTTTGTTGCCTATATGTGCTATGTAGCTAGGTTCGTGGTAGTTACATCAATACTTAACATGTACAGCATTTTTTCTCTATCATCATTCCTAAACATTAGAGTACAATAGCAATTTATAGAGCATTTATATCCCATTAGGCATTATTGGCTACCTAGAGATCGTTTAAAGTACACAGGTGGAAGTCACGGAAGTGGTGCATGCCTGTACCCTCCGTACTTAGAATACTGAAACAAGGGACTGAAAACCTCAAGGCAAGCCTAGATAACGACAACACAGGAAAAAACTTGTCTCCAAAAATCCAAAACTTAATAAAGAAGATGAATATTGTGGCTTTCCCTTGTAACCTCAGGACTTGGGAGAGTGAGGTAAAAGTGTTGCCACAAATTTACCATGAACTACACAGTGAGCTCCAGGCCAGCCTGGGCCAGAGTATAGACATAATCTCAAAGTGCACTATGAATGTATAAACTATGTGCAAATATTATATCGCTGTATGGAGGGGACTTGCGTTTTATGAAGTTTGGTACAAAGTAGGATCTTCTAGAACCGCTGTCTTACAGATGCTGGAAAAATAACCACACTTAGGCTAAAGGTGAGCATGGGTGAAGGTTATGCAAAAGTTTAAACAAGTGTTGAGGGAGTACAGAAAGAAACTGTCCCGTCTGGTATCTGATTTCTGCTAGTGTGGGGTGTGCTGAGAACTTCACAGAGGCTGCCTGACCTGATGTCCCACCCCTACTGTGCTGGCATATTCAGCTCCTGGGAGGACAGGGAGTCATGCTGGATGTTTGAGTTGGGTTACATAGATAGCTGTATAAATAATATCTATGTGGCGAAGTTTCTGTGCAAGCTAAGCTCTGACACTCTTCTGTAGGCCTCAGTGCTTGCCCTGATAAACATATACACATATACTTGCTTATTTGCCCAAGGAAAGGAGTCGTGGCAGTTAAGAAAGAGCTTGGTTCCAAATCTCAAAAGAGCCACGCTCTCCAGATTTTGACTTCCTCATCTTATCTTAGCTGGAGAGAGGTGACCTATGAGTGCCCAGTGTATGCCATGTTACCACACATGACTGATTTTTCTCATCTGTGGTCATCGCTCTGGGCCTGACCCCCACCTCCCAACAAAAATCAGGAAGAGCCATAAAAACTAGAAAAACCACATAATTTACTGGAAAGTGCCTAGGGCTGTGTTCTTGGTAATCAAGTCTGCCTTTTAACCCTGTGAAATCATCTGGCAACTATTTAACCTTGCTGCCTCAGTTTCCATTTCATTAAAAACAATGGGAGAAGTCATTGGTTTTTGTTGTATGGACATGGAAAGCAAATACAGGATTAAGTGATGTTGCTTTGGAAACTGAAAGGCACATTGAACAAATGAGATCACAACAAAGAAAATATATTATTAAAAAGACAACTACTAAAGATGACAAAAATCAGTGGGGCTCTGAACAACCTCCTCCTAACAGGAATGAATCCAGTCAGAATGAAAATGTATTTTTCCAGGGATGGAGAGATAGCTCAACTGTTAGGAGCACTGACTGCTCTTGCAGAGGTCCTGAGTTTAATTCCCAGCAACCACATGGTGGCTCACAACCATCTGTAATAGAATCTGATGCCCTCTTCTGGTGTGTCTGAAGACTCAGACTAACAGTGTATTCATATATAAAAAATAGATAAATCTTTAGAAAATGTATGTTCTTGGCAACGACATAGTATTATCCCTCATGATCTATGGGTACCCACAGTCATCTGTAATGGTATTTGTAGAGAAACTCATGTATATCCTCAGAGACCCCCCCCCACTTCTATCCCAAATTAACACAAAGAAGGACAGAGAAATAGCTAACGAGGCACTGAGCTCAGCTCAGACTCTGACCTGCTTGGACGAAGCACTTCAGAGGAGCACTTCACCCTGAGGCTCCATCTGTTATGTGAACAGATTAGATTGCATTTCTACAAATTGCTGCTTTTCTGATTTGAACATTTCTTAAAACTCAGTGGATCCTTCCTTGTTTCCCAGAATAAACAACAGAACATGACTCATGTACATGGCACGCATAGACTTATGTGTGCATACAACCAGAAACAGAGGGTTTGGGAAGCAGAAGTCATAGAGAAGGGAGGCCAATGATTCTTACTTTGGAGACAGTGTTGGGGTTGAACAAGTGAACACTAAGTTATGTAAACAACAACAACATCAACATGCTAGATTTTTGTGTCAAGAACACCATTTACTGAGTTTTTCCCAAGTCGTCATGGAACTGGACTGTTCAATTTTATACTAAATTGCCAAGGAAAATAAAATATTGAAGAACCTTGAAATGTCTTTCATGTTTTTAATATTTTCCATTTCTTTTTGTTACTCTGTCACTACAGTTTAAATGATTCCACATTTTTGTTTCTTTCTTGGGAGGCAGAGGCAAGCGAATTTCTGAGTTCGAGGCCAGCCTGGTCTACAGAGTGAGTTCCAGGACAGCCAGGGCTACACGGAGAAACTCTGTCTCTAAAACCAAAAACAAAAACAAAACAAAACAAAAACAAAAACAAAAAAATTATTGTTACTAGGAAATTTTATCCATAGAACTTTAATTGCTCTTCATGTGAAGAATTTTTTTTCTCTTAATAAGTTATGAATAATTACACCTGTAAATCAGAGTTTCTCTATCCTGGCATGGTTATCACCTTAGGCAGGATAATTCTTTGTAGATGGCCCTGTGTGGCATGTTCAGCATTGTCTCTTCCCTTTATCCCCTGTCCCTTAGTTGTCTTCTAACCTTCTACAATGGGTTATTGTTAGGGAATCTACAGAATTCTTTGAAATACCTTGCACTTCTTTTGGAGCCCAGGAATTGTGAGGCAAAACTATGTTAGGAAATTAGGGCTTTCTCTACTATCACCTTGTGGCCTGATATAGTTACTACAAGTAATAAAGTAACCTGGGATATGCTCCCTGACCATTCCTCCTTCAATTTAATGACTTCTGCAGTTTGCAACCAGAGAGGGTCATTTCCTACATACATTATTGAGTTTGATTATAAGCTGTTTCCTTACTAGGGGTGTGGTTTAACTAAGTTGACAGATAAGACACTGGGCACTTCTTTCGATTTGACTTTCTGATGAATAATGGATAAGTTGTTACTATAGGGATGTTTTAAAATATTGCATAGGATATATTTATAGAGTTAGAGGGAGGTAGTTGTGAATGGGAATGATCAAAATACATTGTATAAATGCATTATATTTTCAAAGAACATACATGATGTAGCACTAAAATAGTTGTATAACTAAGGTTCGATCTTAGTTGAACATCATATAACTTTTCCCAGTATATGTAGCAGCCTTTGGTCTTTCCTAGGACTACTAGAATAGCAACAGACAAAAGAGAACAGATTACATAGGGAATAGAGAAGCTCATGGGGGACAGTTGCCAGTATCTGAGAAGTATCATGAACAAAATGAAACTCTGATTTTCAACTGTAGAGGAAGAAACATATCTTATTTATAACACAAAGTATAATATGTTATAATAATAAATATAAGACCAGAGTAAAACTATTAGAGGGTGGTGGTGGTGGTGTGTGTATGTGTGTGTATGTGTGTGTGTGTGTGTGTGTGTGTGTATGTATGTGTATGTGTGTGTGCACACACCACGTGCATTGTAGGAAACATTGTTTCCCATGCATTCTCATGCTGACTCTAAAATACATAAGTAAGAGAGCTTTGGGAAAATGGTTGGAGTCAAGATTATGGGGAAGAGAATAGAAAACTTGCAGCAGTGTTTTCAAGTCAAACCCTGTTCCCCATTTCAATTCTATGTTTATTTAAGGTTGACTTAGGGGGTGGTAGATAAAGTCAACAAGGAGGGGGAGTAAAGCCACCTTGGCACGAACCACCGCTGATTCATCCATTCGACAAGGATCATAGTGAGCACCCACAGCATACTAGGTGATTTTGCTGGGCACAGAAGTGCAGAATGCACAATGGACAATCACTGGGTTAGGGGAGTAGATTCAGGAGGAAGCAGCCTTGTGGGCACAGGCCCAGTCAGAACGGTGTGCTCTATGGGGCTGAGGCCTGTGGTGAGACTGAAGTGCCAGGTGTAAGGAGTGAGGGGGAGGATCACAGAATGGAAAAATAGTTGCACAAAGACCATGAAGGGCCTCTGTGTTCCTTATCCTTGGGAATTGAAAGACCTGTCGGCTTTGTGTAAGCTGTGACTGCATTGCCGTTTAGAAAGACTATCTTGACAGCATAAAAAAAAGACAGACTAGGAGTAAGTAGGGCACAGGGAAACCAACTGAATGTCTTGTTAATCCTGGGCTAGAGAATAAAGACATGAATTAATGAGCTTTAGTAGCAACAAAGGAGGAAGAACTAAATGGAGACAGAATCTTAAAGGATTGATTGAACCTGGTTGCTACCCATGGGCCTATGATGGAGATGGGGGTTATGGTTGGGGGCAATAGAAGTCACTTTCTACTCTTTATTGCCTTTCCACACCCAGCTTTGCAATAAGCTTCTTGCCACTGCCAAAACTTTAGGATGGGAGCTCTTGTACAAATGCTTTTTTTGTATGCCATGTAATCGGCTATCTATGCATAAATATAATAATTGCTTTTACTCCCATGCAAAGACCAGATTGCTCCAAGCTGAAAGAAAAATTCAGTAAAATCGGAGCCATGTGTTTAGTTAGGGTAAGACTACAGAGGTGATTTGCAGAGTCAAAGGACATACTTTTGCCTAAAACATATGAAAGTAAAGTAATAAGTAAGGAAATCATGAGGGCTGGGAGTTGAGGGAGGATCTGAATTCCAAGTTGGATGCACTTGAGAAGGAAATGGAAGGGGAAAAAGACAACAGTCACATCCACATGAAATTAAAGAAATGGATTCTCTAAAGTAGTTGCTTTACTTGCCCTTCATCTGCCGCTTTGTTGGCCACCATTTATATCTTCACACATGCTAATGGTAGAAATAAAGTAGCACCTATGGCCCTACAGACTGGCTGAGAACAACTGATGACTTGGCTGCCGAAGGGTTAAAGTGTGCTCTTTAGGGCTGGGATTCCAAGACAATCCTTAAATTTATGACTTCAACAATTTCACATGCATGGACCACCCTCAGTACCTCTTGATTTGAAAAAGACTTCCTGAACTTTCATTTTCACAAGGATCCATTGGGACTCGTTCTAAACTGCAGACTTGGACATATTCAGGCCAAAGGATAATCTGAGAGTTGAAATTTCATATTAATTTGCATAAGATGCTGATCATCCATAGACTTCCTTATTTACAAAAGAAAAATGTAGACATTAAGATGTGAGAAGAGAGAGTGGGGGATATGAATGACCACTGCCTGAAGCCAAGATTTCTCACAAGGGCCATTGCTGTTTTTTTTAGATTGAATCCTAAAGATACTGCCAGAGAACAGAGCAAAGGGGGGAAATCAAATGTCCTACACTGAAGGTCAAATAGCAAGGCATCCTGTAACAGAAGAAAACCCACCAGTCTCTGCATGTTGACTTCCTCTACAAATATGAGGGAAGAACTCCTTACACTTCTAGTACATAGAAAACAATGCTTATCATGCAGGGCAATCTTAGGACACTTCTGAGTTCAGAATAATACCACTCCAGGCATGAGGAGGACATGGGGTGAATGTGTACTTGAACAAAACTCCTCTTTTTTGGTCCCATGTGCACAGACTTTTTATATATAATGTGTAATATATAAATATATTATAAACATGTAAATATAAAATATTATATACAATTAATTATGTATTTATATAAATATTCATATATTGTATTTATATATAATTATGCAATATATATAATGTAATAAAAATTATATTATTGTATGCATTATATAATACATGTATTATATATAACATTATATTATATATGTTGTTATAATATATCCTGTATTTTCTTATTTTCACTATTTTCAGTACTATGGGATAGAAAACAAGTTAGGGGACTCTGTTACACAGGCTAAATGGACAAAGTCAGTTTAGGTGAACTGAATAGTTGGAAGAAAATAGTTGGTGGCCCTTATGCTGTAGTGGACACTTCTGCCTGGGTCAGGAACCTCATCATCCATTGTTGTTTAGACACACACCTCTGAGTGAAGCCTTTGTAACGTGTCCTGCAGCTGGGTATGTTTACTGTTATCACCTTTGTTTTCCCCTTTCCTGGTAGGATCTGGGAGTCACCTCTTCTTCTAGCTGCCAAGGAAAACGATGTCCAGGCTCTGAGCAAGCTGCTCAAGTTTGAAGGATGTGAGGTGCACCAGAGAGGTATGCAGCAGAATTCTAGCCTTGTTCTGTAGGTTATTCCTCTCATCCTACAAACTATGCTAAGAGAGCCCCAGACCTAGAGTCTGGTTTTTCTCCATTAACTTCCCCAAAAGACATTATATATCCTTTCCCCTTCTCTAATGCTAGGAGCCATGGGGGAAACTGCACTTCACATAGCAGCCCTCTATGATAACCTGGAGGCTGCCATGGTGCTAATGGAGGCTGCCCCAGAACTAGTCTTTGAGCCCATGACTTCGGAGCTATATGAAGGTGAGACTCGAAGAAGGATGGTAAGCTGTTTTCCAACAATTTCAAGTCGATAACTTGGGGTGACAGGCATGGGGAGGGGGGAGGCAAAAGGGGTTTGTTCTTGATTTTGTTTGTTTGTTTGTTTGTTTTGGAGGGGAACCTGGGAAAGGGAAAATGTACATGTAAATAAAGAAAATACCTAATTAAAAAAAAAAAAAGTCGATAACTTGCAGAACCAGAGAAATTTTCTGAAGATCCCTACTCTTTATTATTAGTGGCCAAGCTGTCTTTTTGCTAAGTCTTGATGACAAGTCATTACCTCTTGCCCAGAGGCCCAGAGAAGGAGCAGAATTGGATAGAGGGAACAAAAGGATCTCCTGGGAACCTCTAATACCCACAGGATCTCTCTCATCCATCCCAGATGGCAGCACAAAAGAAACTATGGGGATACACAGAAGGGATTCCTTCAGGGTCCTGGAAACAGATATGCAACTCATAATTCTCTCTTGGTCAGGTCAGACTGCACTGCACATTGCAGCAATAAACCAGAATGTGAACTTGGTCCGTGCTCTGCTTGCCCGAGGGGCCAGTGTCTCTGCCAGAGCTACAGGCTCTGTCTTCCACTACAGGCCTCACAACCTCATTTACTATGGTAAGAGCCAGGGCCAGGCTCAGAGATAGAGTGGGGCAGTTGGTAAGGAGGGGAGGTTAAAGAAGACCCTTCCCTGGTTATATCTTCTGGGAGGCTGGGCGAGAGATGTTTGCAAAACTTAGAGACAGGGGCCAGTTTCTCCTGTAACCTTCTGTATTGTTCTTTCCTGAGGTTTATATTGGCCAAATGATCCCAAGCCACAAGCTGAGATATGAGAGTGACGAGGCAGTTGTGGGCCTGGAGGGCAGGCATCACTCTCATCATCTAATCCTGCTGTCTCCTACCACGAATTTCTTTGTTCCCACAGGAGAGCATCCGTTGTCCTTTGCTGCCTGTGTGGGTAGTGAGGAGATTGTTAGACTGCTCATTGAGCATGGAGCTGACATCCGGGCCCAGGACTCTCTGGGTAAGAGCAGGGATGAGGAAAAAGTGCTGGATTCTCTCTGCGTGTCTCTCTTTCTGTGTGTGTGTGTACATGTATGTTCACGTGTCTGTGTGTGTATGTGTGTGTGTAAGTGTGTGTGTGTGTGTGTGTGTGATGTCAGGTGAGAGAGAAACAGTCCAATGGAGAATGAGTCGCCAGGGAACCTGATGGCAGTCTTTGTCCTCCCCAGGAAATACAGTACTACACATACTCATCCTGCAGCCCAACAAAACCTTTGCCTGCCAGATGTACAACCTGCTACTGTCCTATGATGGAGGAGACCACCTGAAGTCCCTGGAACTTGTGCCCAATAACCAGGGACTCACCCCTTTCAAGTTGGCTGGGGTGGAAGGCAATATTGTGGTGAGACCATACCCTAAGTGGTCTTTAATGACCCTCGTTTTGCATTACTTGGAAGAAAGAGAATTGAGAACCCACCTTAGATCCTATTCTTAGCTTTACTTAAGATCTGTTTCAACCTATGTCTTTCATGTTCCTGCCCCCCTTTTTTTCCTGCATGTTTACTCCTAGTGAAGTACTGAGAATTCATGTAGTCTAGATCTCATGCTGATTTTCTGCAATGCCCAAGTCAATTTGTCCTTTCTAGAAGAGACATGACAATCCTCTCATATTTTCAGACTCTGGAATGATTCCCAGGGCAAGATAAATCTAGGATTTTGTGTAGTATGAGTTCTTTGGTCTTCCAAAGGCTGTGTGTGATCTTTAAGGAAAATGCCTTCTCCTCTAGTCCTTTCCTTTTTGGCTGTGCTATTCCATGCAGCTGTGAGTCCTAACCATCTCAACTCTCTTTTAGATGTTCCAACACCTGATGCAGAAGCGGAAACACATCCAGTGGACATATGGGCCATTGACCTCCACACTTTATGATCTCACTGAGATTGACTCCTCGGGAGATGATCAATCCCTATTGGAACTTATTGTTACTACTAAGAAGCGGGAGGTACAGTCTTTCATAGCCCAGGCCTTGGTGAGGGGTGATAGGGTCGTGGTGGTAACTTTTCTATCTTTTCTGTTGCAGGCTCGCCAGATCCTGGACCAGACACCTGTGAAGGAACTGGTGAGCCTCAAGTGGAAGAGGTATGGGAGGCCCTACTTCTGTGTGCTGGGTGCCATCTACGTGCTATACATCATCTGCTTTACCATGTGTTGTGTCTACCGCCCACTCAAGCCCAGGATCACTAACCGCACCAACCCCCGGGACAACACCCTCCTGCAACAGAAGCTCCTTCAGGTAACACCCTGGTGGTGACAGATAGGACACTAGGAATCTGCTTTTCATAGCACTGTCCCATTTTCTCGACTCCATACCAGCATTTTCCCTCTCACCTCAATCTCTCCTGAGAGGGCATAGAATCCATATGCACACATGGAGACATACATACATTCTTACTCTAGGAGCAGAGTTTGAGACTAGCTGAATCTCATGGGCTAGAGAAAAAAACAAAACAAAACAAAACAAAACAAAACTGAAAGAGCCAGGCACCTTGGAAACTAGATTGTGTCAAACAGAGATAGGTGATTTACCAACATTTTTCCTCCCTAGGAGGCCTACGTGACCTCCAAGGATGATCTCCGGTTGGTTGGGGAGCTGGTGAGCATCGTTGGGGCTGTGATCATCCTACTGGTGGAGGTGAGATGTGGATAGAATCCTGGTGGAGGCAATCTGACCCATGGGCCCAGTCTGCATTCTGGTCTACAAGTGCCTTTGTGTCTCTGAATTCTTTCCAGATTCCAGACATCTTCAGGTTGGGGGTCACTCGGTTCTTTGGGCAGACCATTCTTGGGGGGCCATTCCATATCATCATGTGAGTGTCTCCTTCATCTCATTTCCATCCTTCATCTCATTAGACTATCCCCCACCTTCCTTTATCTCTGAGTTCTCTCTGTGATGTGTAACCCCAGAGGACTGAATGTGTCAAGGCTGAGTCTGATAGTATGAGGTGTATTTCAGCTGCACTCTTGTTGCTAGGTCCCCAGGATGAGCTTGGCTTCTTTCTCATTACATCCACTTTTCTTCCCCCCAGTATCACTTATGCCTTCATGGTGCTGGTGACCATGGTGATGCGACTCACCAATGTAGATGGAGAGGTGGTACCCATGTCCTTTGCTCTGGTGTTGGGCTGGTGCAATGTCATGTACTTTGCCAGAGGATTCCAAATGCTGGGTCCCTTCACCATCATGATCCAGAAGGTCAGTTCCTCCCCCATCCTTTCTAATAAAGAGCCTCAGACCAAGGTTAAGTAAAAACTTTTCCAGAGGGCTGGACATTACGTATTTCAGGTGTTGTGACCCTGACATAGTTTTTTTTTTTTTATATGTTTTTCTCACTGTCTTTCTTTGAAAATGTTTAAAAAATCCTCTTACAAACTTTTAAATCATCCTTAGTAAACTAGAACCTCACAAAGAAGGGCAGGCAGACTTAGCCAGCAGGCTATAATTTGCCAACTCATCCTGGTATATGGAGCCAGCAGATTTTGGGGTTAGACTTGCTGCTGTCAGGTGGGTAATTGCTCTGAAGGTAGTGTTCTCTGCCTCCTCCTCTTTGTAGATGATTTTTGGTGACTTGATGCGATTCTGCTGGCTGATGGCTGTAGTAATCCTGGGATTTGCTTCAGGTAAGTCACAAGGATGGAATCTGTGGGAGGAAAGAGCTTCGAAGAGCTTAGAGAATACTGAAATCTTCACACTGAACTTGGAGAGAGGCCAGATGTTACAGGAGGCCAGGAAATGTCTAAAGATGGGATGCTGCTCAGAAGTAAAGGACCATAGTGTCAGGGACAGATTAGGAACATGAGTCTTGTAGAAAGTAGTAGAGCATAATAACTTAACATGTATCAGTTTTGAGCTCATCAAGGACAACTGCAATAAACCTGCTAATGTGGACAAGGGAAAGCTCAGGGGGGCCTCAGCCTTACACAGAAAAACTACAGACAAGTAAGGAATGCTGAGAGAAATATTCTTCCCCAGGAAAGTATACACCAATTTGTTAGCCTATACCAAAGGATAATCTACAAGTAACATCATATGACTGAATTGGTCATATTTATGAATTTATGAAATATATGTATACATGAAATATAACACCAATTAATGAAAAAGAGGCCATAAATTTGTTAAGAAGGGGTATATGGGAGGGTTTGGAAGGAGGAAAAGGAAGGGAGGGAATAAAGTAATTTTATTGTCATCTCAGAAAATGAAAGAAATAATTTAAAATGCATTGTTTAGAGTTACGACCATAATGTGAGATGAAGGGAATAAAATATAAATGGACAACAAGTGGTGGGCTATTCATGATACAGTTGCCATGGTAACTCTCACCCCTTGGGTGGAGCAGCCTTCTATATCATCTTCCAGACAGAAGATCCTGATGAGCTGGGCCATTTCTATGACTACCCTATGGCACTGTTCAGCACCTTTGAACTCTTCCTCACCATCATTGATGGCCCTGCCAACTATGATGTGGATCTGCCCTTCATGTACAGCATTACCTACGCTGCCTTTGCCATCATCGCCACACTGCTCATGCTCAACCTCCTCATTGCCATGATGGGTGACACTCACTGGAGAGTTGCCCATGAGCGAGATGAACTCTGGAGAGCACAGGTGAGCCCTCTGGTGGCTAGGAGGATTACTGCATTTATCTCTGGAAACTGGCCATGCTCAGATAAAAGGAGCCATTTGTACTCCGTGTGTGTTTGGATAGGTTTTTGTGCAAGTTGCAAAATAATGAAACATGCCCAGGGGGATTTAATTAGCAACAAAGAGCACTTCTGGAAACCTTCGGAAGGATTCTGTAGAGTTTTCTCAACAATTAAATCCTTGGTCTTTTCTAGAAATACAGTGAACAAATGGCTAAAACTATATTTGGTCAGTTTTGCTACCAAGTAAGAATGGAACTATCTAGTCTTCTTTAACACATTGAAGCCTGCAAAGTTTGACCCAGAAAAATTGAAAGTGTTATAAATGACATAAAAAAACCTCCTGTCTTTAGCAGCAGAAGCTATCTTAAGTCAGATCATTATGATGGGCATACATAAAAGACAATGAGATGAATCAAGTCCCCATTTAAAAATATACCTGGAAAAGAATTTATCTCACCAAATATAATTTAAGCAAAATAAAAATGGGACTATAAAACCCTGGAAAGCACTTAACTGTGATGTGTGGAAATGGGGTAAAATCATAAGTTGGTAAGAAGGATTTGCTGGAAGAAATCTTTTGAAAATATGTGGACATTAGGTTTCCAAGTAAGATGTCTATATTTTGAAGTCACTTTATGCATGCAGGATCAAAGCATTCTGAAATCTGTGAAACTCCTTTATGTTTTCCATGGTCTTGCCTGAACCTGGGATCAAGGTCTCTCCTGAGAACCTCTTATATACTACCTGTACTTCACCTGGCTTTATCATGGCTTTCAAGTCATAGGATAAAGAATTGTGGGGTTCAAGTCCAATCCATTCTCTTCCACAGAAGAGACTCTATTAAGCTCATACTGCCATCTTGGTTTGGGGGCTTGCTTCCATTTCTAGAAAGCCATAAGTCCCTGAGTTTCTCCATTACTAAATTGTCTTCCCTCTGCCTGGCCTCTGCTCCTCTCCCTGCCCTTCTCAGTCAGCACCTGATCTCCTCTCTGACTTCCCTTCCCATACCTAAATAAAGGTTGTGGCCACCACTGTGATGCTAGAGAGGAAGCTGCCTCGCTGCCTGTGGCCTCGCTCTGGGATATGTGGGCGAGAATATGGTCTTGGGGACCGCTGGTTCTTGAGGTAAGTGACGTAGTATTCCTTAAACAGTCACTTTAGATGATTTCTCTTATTCCTAGAAGCTCTATGGAGGTCTGTATGCTTTCTAGACCTCATGTTCATTGTCTTAAGTCTGGCTACTGAGGACAAGACTCAGTTTTGAGCTTGGGCCCCTAAGCATCCTCAAAGCAGAGCCTGCAGCTCTCTGAGGCCTGGCTGCTGAGGGGTTGGTGCTCCATGTCCCCACACTGGCTGCATAGAACTTTCAACACTGGTGGGGGCTGGAAGACAAGTGTTGAACTTGAATCTTCTTTTCAGTAGTCCCTCCTTCCACTCTCCCTAGGGTGGAAGATAGGCAAGATCTCAACAGACAACGCATCCGCCGCTATGCACAGGCCTTCCAGCAACAAGATGGCCTCTACTCTGAGGACTTGGAAAAAGACTCAGGAGAGAAACTGGAGATAGCACGTCCCTTTGGTGCCTATCTGTCCTTTCCTACACCCTCAGTGTCTCGAAGTACCTCCCGAAGCAGCACCAACTGGGAAAGGCTTCGACAAGGGGCCCTGAGGAAAGATCTTCGAGGAATAATCAACCGGGGCCTGGAAGACGGGGAGGGCTGGGAGTACCAGATCTGAAAGTTGGCTCTCACCAAGCATCGAAACAGAACAAAAGAAAGACAGTTAAAAACTATACGTCATCCTCCGAGTCCAAGGGAGAAGGGGGAGGAACATGCGAAAGAACGTACACTAGGAATAAATGCTCCAAGGCTCCACAAGAAACTCCTTCTTCTTGGAGCAAAATGAAGGAGACTCTGTGGCCCGTGCCTCAACCAAGCACTCCTTGTTCTCTTATGGAAGCTCCCCTGTACACCAGAGCACTTTAAAGACAGGCTTCCCATCTCAGGCATCTGTCTCCACCCAGGTCTAATAAGTGGGAGGGCACAGAACTCTTCCCAGATTACTCCAGACGACGGATGGAGAACACTGAGATTGTGGGAAGGCGTGTGATGGAGAGATACAGGCACCAGTCTAGGGGTGGGGAAGCTAGGCTGAGCCTTGCCACCTTCCAATAAAGTCATTTCCTGATCCCCACCCAGCTCCCTTTCTGTTTCAGTGAACTTAAGCACTGGCCTACCCTGTCATGCCGCTCTGCTCCTCCTCCGAGACCTCCCTAACCCTTCTTTGCAGATTGAGGCATGGACACACCTCAACTTGTAAATTTCCTTCTTTCCCTTTAATATGAGGGAGGCTGTTGGAAGAGCAGGATTTGGGATTGCAATGTCCAGAGGGCTGGGTTTAATGTGACAGGCATGGAAGCTGGAGTAGAGCCTGGCTCAGTCTCACACGCCCCACCCCCTCCTCCACCCTTTGGCCAGGACTGGGTTGGGGCATCATCGGCCGCTCACAGATTCCCGACCAGGCTTTATACTTCCACGGAGCCTGGTTGCCTCAGGTGCTGCTGGAGAAGCTGGATGTTGTGCAGAAGTTTCTTCTGGTGGCCAGCTAGGGTGATGCCCAGGCCTGGCAGGTCTCTGGTGGGGAAGGAATGGATCAGACTTGGACCAGAGTCTTTAATATCCCAGATGTACCCCCTTGCCTGGGGCCCAGAGCATTCACCCTCCCTCCTCACCGACCCTCAGCTTACTCCAGGCTGAGCTGAGCCACATCACTGAAGGTGGAAAGACCAAACTTGGAGAAGTTGTCCTGGTAGCACTCTAGTCCAATGGCTGAAAGCCAGGCCTGGGGAGAGTCCAGGCAAGGAAAGTCCAAGGCCACAGGATTCAGAAGAGCCTGGGAAGGCCTAAGGTGGGGAGGAGCAAGCAAGTCAGGCTTCCTCTTCATCTTATTCTCTCTGCTCAATTTTCCTTTTGGTTTCTATCCACCCTCCCTGGCTTTCCCAGGCTCTTGCCCCAAGCTGCAGACCTGTCCCCAGAGCCCCCTTCAGCCTGGAGGGTATCAGGCTTGCGTATCATCTTGTCAAATGCAGCTACCAGCTGGTCAAAATGAGGCCGACGGGCTCGGTCCTTCTGCCAAGTGTCTAGCATCAGTAGATGTAGTCCAGGGGGGCACCCTGGAGGTGGGGGCAGCCGGAACTCTTGCTCTATTGCGTTTAGTACCTGCAGGTCAAGAGGAACATGTGATGCAAAGCTATTGCTGGTACGAGTGTTAGAAAAGTGGAGAATGGGCCGAGTTTGGCTGTAGCATGGAGTTGAAGTGGAAAGGGAATTTACAAAATATGGAATGCTCCAGTCACAAAATCTTAGAATAGAATGGCTCCAAAAAGGGTGGGCTTAGGGTCTGAGACCAGAGAGGGACATCAGCAGGCATCTATGTCAGATTCACCTCCTGCTCATTCATGTCCCAGTAGGGCCGTTCTCCGTAGCTCATCACTTCCCACATGAGTATCCCAAAGCTCCAGACGTCGCTGGATGTTGTATACTTCCCATGCGTAATGACTTCTGGGGCTGCCCAGCGAAGCAAGGAACTTGAACCCTAAGGAGCAGAAGCAGGGGTAAACTACTAATAGGCTCAGTGAGTATCACACTGATTGGGTAACGTAAATGCTTAGATGTCTTGGGAGTCTCCCATCAGCATCTCATTCAAGTCCCTTAGTCAATCTAAAGAGTAGACACACAATAGGGTGCAAAAGCAAGGCTTTGAGAAGAGAAAAACTGCCCAAGGTTATGAGGCTTGAAGAGAGCATTTGGATTTTTCCTATCCCTATGCTGACTCTGCAGCCTGCATGACCTCTGCATGGACAGCGAAGAGGAATTGGTACTAGTTTTACCAGTCTCCTGTGCTCCCCTTTTTTTTCTTGGCTTCTTAAGCCCCTCAGTTGCTCTTGGTCCAGACATCCCTCTCCTCACTGCAGGAGCATGCCTCTAACACCCAGAATATCCTACCCGCAGTACCCATCCCATATTCCAGCTTCCCCCCCAGCACCTGCTGAAGGGCACTGACCCTCCAAGGCCCTGAGCTCACCTGAGGACTGTGGCCGAGACGGGCCACCTTACACACCAGGTGGCTATTCACTAGCACACTTCGGGCCGAGAGGGCTCGGTGAACAAAGGCGAAGCTGGACAGGTACTGCATGGCAGCAGCCACACCCCGCTGCATGGCCACCAGCTGCAGGCTACTGAACTGGCCCTCGCGCTGCTGAAGAGCAGAGAACAGAGGTCACCAGCAGGGTAGACACACTGCAACACACACATCAGCCAACGAGGGTGGTTGGGGGGCAAATCTGGGAATCAAAATGGCCTGTGAGTGAAGGATGAAGCTCATGATGGAAGAAGGGATGGAAAGACCAGGGGATAGACGATGGTCCACCCCATGACGGAAGATGGGACAGAGACACAGGGCTCTGTCTTCTGGAAAATGTGAGCGTTCCAAACTTTCCTCAACCCATGGACCTTCCTTCACCAGAGCAGAACTGACCCTAAGGAAGCTGTCCAGGGGACCAAGCTCCATGAGTTCTGTCAGCACCATGACAGGCCGACTCTTAGTGACTACACCTTCCAGCCGCAGGATATTGGGGTGCTGGAACTGGCCTAGCAGTGCTGCCCGACCCAGAAAGGTCATCTTTAGGCTCTCAGCGCCCCCTGCCCACAAGGCCTGGATAGCCACAGCTTGTTCTCTCCTTCCCCGGGGTTGCAATCGGCCCCGGCGAACCTCTCCAAAGGAACCTGGAAGAATTGATATTGACACGGATGAAAGTACTGACATGTTCAGCTGTGCTAAGAAGGGATCACTAGGCCCTCCCAGACACCTCTCTCCCCTTAAGTACCTGCCCCAATGACTTCCTCAATCTTGATATATGTAGGGTCAACCTCTCGAGCAAGCTCTCTGATGGCCTGGCAGGGGTCGTCATATGTGGAAGGGTCAATGTAATACTTCACTCCAAGTCCTGAAGAGGGCAGTGTGCTATGAAGGTATGCTTCAAGCATGGGAACCCAAATACCCAAGACACACCCTTCTACCTCTGGAAGATGGTGAGGAAGAGCCCCTTCCTCACCAGGCAAGTGCCTAGCTCCAAGCCCACAATCCCAGTCAGTCCCTCTTCCCTTCCCAACCTGGGCTGCTGTATTGTTGCAGTTGTTCTGTGTAGCCGGTCCCACGACGCTTCCTGAGAGGTAAACCAATAGCCTAGAATGATACTTGTTTCTATCGGCTTGCCTTGGCCCCAACCGCCCTGGCCAAGCAGACAGCTTTCCAGCCCGTGGGTCTAAGGATTGAGGGGACTCTACTAGGCCCCTCCTTCCCACCTTTGCAATGAACCAGTAGAAGGATGTGAGAAGTACTGCAGGGGTTCCTGGGTTTGTCAGGACTTGAATGGTACTGGGGTAGGTTGGATAGGAGTGACAGGGGCCTCACCGCTGGAAGATGACAGCCAGTACAGTGATGGCTGCCAGTAGAAGGAAGGCCAAGGCCCCCAGGATGGAACCAATCACCAAGGACAGCTTCTCTGGAAGCTGGGAGGACAGCTCACCTGAGGGATCAGTGGTAAGGTGACAGGGAGGAGCCAGGCTTTCTTTGTGTCCACATGCCTCTGATGCCCCTGGACATCCACAGCACTACATGCATACATGTCGCATGTGCACTCACCCACATGTACATCCTTCCGATTCTCCGTATTTCAAGAACTATCCACACTCCTTGCATTCATACCTACAACCCCGCTCATATTAATTCACAACCTCCCACTCTCCTCATCCAGCCTCTAATGTCAGAGGTCACCCACAGCATCCTCCGTTCTTAGACACTCTGGTCTGGAGGACGATGGGATAAGATCTGTGGCTTTGAGTGTCTCGAGACCCAAATGCCCATCTAGGCTTCCTCTCACCTTGAGGCAGTGTCTGAAAATAGACTTTGCCCCCATAGGGGCCATGGCCAGCTGCAGTCCGTGCCCGCACCTGGAAGCCATAGATGTGGCCAGGGCTCAACCGGGTCACAGTGGCAGTGTTAGTCTCGCTGGTCATGGTGAAGGAGTGGGATTCATCTTCTGCCTAGGGATAACAATCACTCACTCATTTTGCCCCCTGCTTTACCCCCTAACTTCCTCTGTGATATCCCCAGTGCCTGAGGTTCTTGGCACCTCTTGCCCTCCTCCAGAGTCATGCCCTTGCAGGGTCAGTGGCTGGGAGCTTTCCCTCGTTCCGCTGAGGTGCCTCGACTTCCTGCCCACCTGGTCATAGTAGCGCAGCTGGTAGTCCAGGATGTTCCCATTTGTTTGCTCAGGCTGTGGCCAGGACACTGTGATGCTGTTGGCTGCCCGGCTCACCTGGTGCATCACAGGGACTGCAGAAGGGACTAAAGTACAGGGTGGAGGATTATTGTTGGGGGGTGAGGGGTTCTGGAGTCTCTGCAAGCTGCAGCACCTAAGGGTGGAGGGGAGAGAGTTCAGAATGTGATGTCTAATGCAGGCTGGCTAGAAAGCAGGCATGGGGAAGAGGGGATCAGAGGAGGAGTTGAAGCAAGCTGTCCATAAAAGAGGAGGAAAAGAGCTCACCTTCGTGGCTGGTGCTGACATTGATGGCTGCTGCCTGGGGAGGGTCAGGGCT
>JADRCD010235396.1:0-10235 GCA_019843815.1 Montemys delectorum
AAGTTATCCATCAAGGACTGAACTGTGAAAAAATTTCAGCCACATTAGGAAACTGTTTTGTTCCCCACTGACTCCTTTGGTATGTATATAAAATAAGAATCTTGGGAAACAAGTTTTAAATGCCTTTAGTAGTAAGATGCTAATATGTGTTTTCTGGTAGCTGGCAATGCTCTATGCTACCATGAAGTTTCAGTCAGTAAGAAAAAAAAAATGTATCTGAGAGTGTTAGCTGAGTCCGCAGCAGCCTTTTCATTACATAAATTTGCTTACGTTACAGAGTGAAGTAAATGCAATTATAGATTCCTGGGCATGACAAGGTACCATTCTTTTTTGACTGACTTTTTAAAGAACAAAAATTATATAATAGGTGCCTATGTAGATAGAGATCAATCCTCTTTAAAATGTGATCTAGTCACCTGAAAAGATGGAATAAGATTGAAGAGGAAGCCATCACTCTTTTAAATGAGACTTAATGGACAGCTACTATGCAGCTTGCTTTACTTCTATAGTAAGCAAGAAAGGAAGGAGGGGAAGAAGGGAAGAGGGAGAAGAGGTGGGGCAGGGTAAGAGAAAAGAGAACACGAGAAAGGAGGAAGCTGTCATCTTATTCTTTTTCCTGGTTTTTCTCTAAGATCTGGTTCAACTTTAAAAGTCTGAAGCTATGTAGAGGATTGAAGAGAGGAACTAAAAAACAGAGGGAGGGGGTGAGAGATAAGTATAAAAACAAATCGCTTCAAGAAAATATTGACAAAAGCAGGTTTTATAACATGCCAATCAATGGCACACACTCATTCTAATTAGCACTGCTATTCTAACTGATCTGAGAGCGAATATTGTCTTCTAAATTAGTATTGTTTTAAGATGTAATTATATTCACCTTAGTCCGTGCTTTAAACATGTTTGTGTTTAGTAATTTAATGTGTGGTACTGTCCAAAAGATATAGAGAGCCGTAGTAAAACAGTCAGAATTTACTTGCCCCGTGTTCCATACCTTTTCCATCCCAACCTGCTAAAATCCTCAGCAATATTTTTATTCTATCATAGACTCTGGAGTTCAGAGCCTTGCGGTTTTACTCTGACGGTACCACTTAGCTATGTTACCTCACACAAGCTAATTACCATCTCTAAGCATTAATTCTCTAACCCTGAAAATGAAGAGAATTAAAATAAGGGCAGTTAGTCAAGAAAAACAAAAACAAAAGAGCAAGCCAAATTGTAGAGGAAGAACTGTTCCTAAGCACTGATTGTGTCTGTATGGTTCCTAAAGAGTCCTCAAAAAGGGTGTTAGAACTAGCTAGCTAATTCATCAAAACTGCAATATACAAAATTAGCTGCATTGCTTTCCAATGACTATGGGTAACCTTGAAGCCAAATTTACAAAACATAAAATACTAGGTCAGCAAAATTGCCCAGCTGGTAAAAATGCTTGCTACACAACCTGATGACCTGAGTTTGAGCCCTGGAATCCATATCAAAGAGCTAGAAGCAGTGGTGCGGATTAACAGTCTTAGCACTCATGCTGTGAGATGAGAGACAAAGGTGAGAATTGCCTAAAGCTTATAGGCCACCTAGCCTGAAGTATACAGCATGGCAGAAAGAAGAGAGACCTTGCCTCAAGGTGGAAGGAGAGAATCAACTCCAAAACTCTGACCTCCACACATGCAGGGAGGCAGACATAACTACACTCTCACACTCTCACCTCTCTCCCCCTCACACACACACAGAGGCACACATGTAACCATTCACTCATACACACACCCACCCACACCCACACACCCACCCACACACACCACCACCACCACTACCACCAGTAATCTTCAGAATGGGAGGAAATATATATAAATCATATATCTGATGAGGGACTAACCCTAAATATTTTAAGAGCTAATATAACCCAACAACAATAAAAATTCAGATACCTCTATTACATATTGGACAAAAACACTTAAGTAAACATTTTCACAAACATAACATGCAATAGCTAACATATTCAAAATATTCAACATTGTAAATCATAAGACAAATGCAAACCAAACCCACATCAACTTTTACTTCACACCTATTTGGATGAAGAATATAAGAAAATCGGTAGAATTTTTACTGAGGATAACTACCCACTGTTCTTTATTGCTAACATTGAATTATATGTATATTTTATGCATATTTTATGACTGAAGAGGTCAGCTCAGAGCCATTTGAAAACTCCACCTTCTGGAAGAGACAGGTCAGAGAGCACATAGACCAGGAGGAAGAGGATGATTAAGGCCTGTACTGGCTAGTTTTGTGTGTCAACTTGACACAGGCTGCAGTTATCACAGAGAAGGGAGTTTCAGTTGGGGAAGTGCCTCCATGAGACCCAGCTGTGGGGCATTTTCTCAATTAGTGACCAAGGGGGTAGGGCCCCTTGTGGGTGGTGCCATCTCTGGGCTGGAAGTCTTGAGTTCTATAAGAGAGCAGGCTGAGCAAGCCAGGAGAAGCATGCCAGCAAGGAACATCTCTCCATGGTCTCTGCATCAGCTCCTGCTTCCTGACCTGCTTGAGTTCCAGTCCTGACTTCCTTGGTGATAAACAGCAATGTGGAAATAAGCCAAATAAACCCTTTCCTCCCCAACTTGCTTCATGGTCATGATGTTTGTGCAGGAATAGAAACCCTAACCAAGACAAGGCCCTACTACCTCATTCACTAAAGACCAATCAGTTTAAAGGGTGCATTGTTCTGCCAATCATATTGTGCCTAGTTGTTGATGCTCTATCCCAGCCCCTGGAAACTGTATAAAAACTCACAGAACAGGTCACCCAAGGTTGCCACCTCTCCTTCTGCTGCAGGATGACAACCCCAGCACGCTGGAACAATAAATTCCTCTTGCTTTTGCATCAATCCCTGGCTCTGAGTTATTCACTTTGGGGGTGGGGGCAGTCCCTGGTAAGCTAAGACTTGTCAGAGCCTTACAGTGTATACTACTGTAGAGATGCATATCAGATCAGTGAGCAGATAAGCACACATCAGAGTATCTTAGTTCATTCCTGTTGAAATATCACAGACTTGGAAATTTATGATTAGGATGAATGTATAGTGCATAGTTTCAAAAACTGGAAGATTTGAGATCAAGTTTCTGATAGCTGTAGTGCCTGATTAAATATTTTTTTCCTGCTTTCAGGAAGGTACTTTGACAAGATGGGCCCACTGGTGCAACAGGGACACAACTTTTGGGGGTAATGAAGTACTTTCTGATTAGAATGAGGCCTGCTTCACAGGAGGGAATTTCATGCTGTAAACCTGGTCAGTTGCCCATGGCTGGTGAGGTCATAGGCCCCAGGATAAAACTACTATTGTTATTTTGCTGAATAGTCATGGTTCTCAAACTGACTTCTAAATATGTTTATATCCATAGACCTAGACTGTAGAGAGCCGCGGTGAGCGGTGATAGCCAGCAGATGGCGCTGACATCCGCTGCTCTCCCAAGTTTACAGGTGAATTGCGCATGTGTCTAGGGCCAGAGTGCGCCAAGTCATGACCCATCTTGGTGGGGGGGGGCGTATTGCGCTCCTGAGTAAACAGCCAATCAGAATGAACACACCACTCCAGGGCATATATATAAGCAGTGCCTTTTCGGAGGTCGGCGTCACCCTCTTGAAGATGTAATAAACAATTGCTGCAGAAGGATCCTGTGTGTGTCCGTGTGTTCCTGCCGGCGGGAAACCTTCGTGGACGACACTAGACTGCTCTCAATCTTAGCCAGAGAAGCTTCTTTTTACAGAGGGCAGAAGTAGGCAGTATAGAGAGCCATAGTGCTGAGAGCAACAGTGAGTACTCAGCCCTAAAGGAGGTATTGTTGCTATTGCCCTCATTTTTGCATCTGCCGAGACACAGAACAGAGATGAAGCTATATATTGGAAATAATGCAAGAGCCAGAGGAAGAGAAGTCCTCCGGAGTGTTATCTTCTGCCCATACCATGGCTACTACACTCAGGACTCACATCATCTATGGTTATGCATAAGAGCCAGCCAGCTAGAATATCAGCTAAGATGAGAGAGGATTTGTAGATGACTCTACCTCTAACTAAAGAATTATTGACATTTGGTAACTGCTGGGGCAAGGAGAATCATTCTGCTTTGGAGTGTGTGGCTCCTGGTGGGATGGCTCCTCACCCATGTACGTATAAGAAGCACTCACTGAGCTTAGTGGGTTATTGAAGAAAAGAAGAGAAACAGAGGTTGGGTGAGAAAAAGCTGAAGTTGGGAGGGGTAGGTTGGAAGGGACAAAATTGAGTAAATGTGCTTATATTTCATTATATACATGTAAAAATTTTATCAGTGAATAAAACATTAAAAATAGAGTTCCTTGATTGTTATCATCTCTCTGGATTGAATGGGCACTGTGTCATCATATGATGGAACTGCAGAAAATCCAGTAAGGCCCAGCTTTCCCTGTCCCCTTTACAGAGTGTTGACATCACCCTCTTTGTGACCTACTCTCTTTCTAAAGTTGTCACCATTGAAGACTGTTGTGCTGACTTAAATTCTTGACATGGCTTTTGTGCACCACACAGCCATTCGGATCACAGCACAGAGGTACACAGACAAACATCTGATACATCCAAAAAGCATCAGAGCTTTCTGCTGCAAGGCCTTTCACCTAGATCATGGTTTGCACATGTTTACAGCTGGCCATTTCCTCTGTCCTTTCCTAAACACATTCAATTTGTTTTCTCCAAACAATTAACATTTTGGAATGCTGTGCTGTGGATTGAGAGCCTCAAAACTTCCTTGTGGTATGAGGGGGTGTAGCTTTTCCATTCCTGAAGAGATTAGGAGAAGCCTAGTGGCAGCTTCGTTTTCCTCCTGTGTTCTGGCTGGGAAGGCATGAGGAAGGCAGACTTACCTTTTCTTTCTTTCTTGTGCTGTTCTGGGCTTTGTGAAGAAAGTGGAAGGAAAAGAGATGGCCCTAGTATGGCTCCTCGAACAGAATGCTTTGGTGGTGTCTTAGTCGGGGTTTCTATTCCTGCACAAACATCATGACCAAGAAGCAAGTTGGGGAGGAAAGGGTTTATTGAGCTTATTTCCACATTGTTGTTTATCATCAGAGGAAGTCAGGACTGGAACTCAAGCAGGTCAGGAAGCAGGAGCTGACACAGAGGCCATGGAGAGATGTTTCTTACTGGCTTGCTTCTCCTGGCTTGCTCAGCCTGCTCTCTTATAGAACTCAAGACTTCCAGCCCAGAGATGGCACCACCCACAAGGGGCCCTACCCTCTTGATCACTAATTGAGAAAATGCCCCACAGCTGGGTCTCATGGAGGCACTTCCCCAACTGAAGCTCCCTTCCCTGTGATAACTCCAGCCTGTGTCAAGTTGACACACAAAACCAGCCAGTACAGGTAGTAAGATAAAGTGATCTGAAAAATAAATAAAATAAAAAAAGATCTTATCCTAGAAAAGCAAAAGAAGAGTAAAGGCTAGACAGAGCCAAGAGGAAATAAAGAGCCTGACTTCTGCAACTAAATATCGACATTGGTCTCCAAAGCCCAGGTGAGGGAATCTAACGGCTTGTTCAATAGAGCTATTATATGACATCAGGGTTGGTGGGAATTATCTGAAATTACTGTTTACACTGAGTTGAATTAATGTTCCTCAATGTAATTAAGAATAGCTCACATATTAACTTCATGGATGAACTAAGACAAATACTCATTATCTTGTCTCTCTCAGAGATACTACAAAGCAGTATGTGCACACTGAGAGACTTGGTATTCTTGCCATAGTTGAACGAGACAAAGAAGAGGGAGAATCCAGAGGAGGGGATGTTCTTCAGCGCTATTCCTGGTTTTGTGGAGACTCTTTCCTACCCACTCCTTTCATCAGTTTGTAAGTACCTTTGGAAAAGCTGTGTGTGGAAAATTAGACAAACGTAGCTTCCTGTTGAGAGAGGGGGAAAAGGAAGAAGGCAATGATATATTTTACTTTTAAAAACATTTTAAAAATTAAAACAAAACAAAAATGTATGTGGTCTGTGTTCTCAGATATACCTCCTCATGGGCCTCCCCACAGCCGAGAAATGATATAAGAGAAAAGCCTTGGTGAACTAAGAACCACCTGCGTCCCAGAAACAGATGCTCCCCCATCTCTCCCCACCATCCCTTCACCCTCACCCCTACACCATTCAATGACTCAGCAGGAATGACCCTGTTATTATTAACAGCCAATCACCATCATCACTGTCTCTCTATGTTTTCCCTTCATCCCCGCACAGAGGCAGCCATTTTGCCACTCAAAATCTCTTGTATGAGGTAAGGTTTGTTATGTGGTGTGATTTTTGTAGCATTCCTTGGCCCTTGATCTAAAGATACTTTTTCAGTCAAAAAACCCTTTCGTAGGTGCCAAGACTTAAATAGGCTGGTGCCTGTAGTCCTCCTCAGGGTCTGAGCTATACTGGGACCCTATCCCTCATTTCCAATCCACTCACAACAGATTCACCTTCACAGTAGACTGACTTTCTGGCTCACAGATCACTGAGCCCTCCATCCATCACCAGCAACTGGTAAGTGATCCCTCTCTGTTGGTATAAATGCTTCTCTGAGTACAAGGAACCTGTGACCTTTGAGTGTCTGGCACGTCTCTGGTACTCTTGGAGGTGGAGGTACCCCCAACCATGGTCTTAAAGCCACTCTTGACCCTTTTCACCAACCTCCTGGCTCTTTCCCTTGGGTAAGGCTTTGTCTGAGCTTTGTTTTGTTTTGTTTAATTACATAATATTTTTATTGATTATTTGGTAATTTGACGTCATGCACCCTGATCACATTCACTTCCCAGTATTCCCTGCACCTTTGTGACCACTCACCCCACCCCCCAGAATAAGGAAGAAGAGCAGGGGAAGTAGGGAAAGGAGGAAGAAGAGGAGAAGGAAGAGGAAGAGGAAGAGGAGGAGGAAGAGGAGGAGGAAGAGGAGGAAGAGGAGGAGGGAGAGGAAGAGAAGGAAGAGGAAGAGGAGGAGGAGGAGGAGGAGGAGGAGAAGAGGAAGAGGAGGAGGAAGAGGAGGAGGAAAAGGAGGAAGAGGAGGAGGAGGAGGAGGAGGAAGAGGAGGAGGAGGAGGAGGAGGAGGAGGAGGAAAACAAGTCCAATTTGTGTTGCTCATGTGTTCGCTGGAGGAGGGTTGGGGATCCCAGGACCAGGAAAAGAGAAATAGATCCCATTCTTAGGAATAGGCTGGTAGGGAGGGGGAAACAGGCTGTTAATTGACAGTACTTATCGTGAGTCTGTATGATCTGTGATAGGTAGATTTAGGTAGATTTGATTGAATTCTCTGAAGCTTACAAGAATTTTCTTAAGTTTACAAAAAGATAAATCCTTCATAACTTGCATTTACGAACCTCAAAACTCCTTCCTAGACCTTCAGTTTCTTAGAAGTTTTTATATTCTCAGACCTTACATAAACTCTTTTTATTTAATTTTTTTACCTTGAGACACAGGCAGTTGATCAGTGGGTTCAAACCCCTCAGAGACCTGGGAAGGATAGATCTAAATGTCCTATGTGTCAATCAAAATGACAGACTTACCCATTATGAGACAGTCACCCCACTAGGTTCCTGTGATAGCAATGGCTTTGTCTGGGACACAGGTCCCTGGGCAGGATCAGTTTTCAGCTGCCAAGCCCAACAAATCCGAGAGGCTCTCCTGTGGAGGAGGAGCTTGGGACACTGACCAGGCTTTGACTTAAGCAACTCAAGGCATGTCGGGTGTCCCTGTCCTTCAGGCCAGGCCTCAGCAGTAGGCAAGGCAATGGAGTCTTTCTCAGTGGATATCATACCACAATCTGGGGGAAGTCCTTTCTTGTTGTGTCTGTAATCTTCTTGGAGACCTTAGGGGGACTTGGGAGTTTCTGTCAATTTTAAGATTTTAAATGCCATATTCAGCAGATCCCAAACAGGTGTGAGGGTCAGTACCTACTAAACATATCTGGGCTAGACAATGGATGTCTATTTTCAGTTATCTGTTCTAAACTGTACATCGAGCAAACATTAAACAGGGGGCTAAAGAAAGCTCAAATAGTTAACTGCATCAGCTCTCAACATGACTTTAGTGTCACCCTTAAGAAAGATGGTGGTGAAGCCCGTAGTTCAACCCTCTTTATTCCAAAGTCAGGATGGCAGACCAGTCACATGCTGTTTACTCTGGGAGTAGACTTTATTCCTGTCAGCAGGTGGTCAATTTAAAATGAGCAGGGCTATTCTCTCACCATAGCCACCTCGGCAATCAATGTTGCTGCTTCCAACGCTGGGACAGGAGGGAAGGAGGGAGGGAGGGGGAGGACAGGAGGGAGGGGGAGGACAGGAGGGAGGGGAGGACAGGAGGGAGGGAGGGGAAGGACAGGAGGGAGGGAGGGAGAGGACAGGAGGGAGGGAGGGAGGGGGAGGACAGAAGGGAGGGAGGAGGAGGACAGGAGGGAGGGAGGGGAGGACAGGAGGGAGGGAGGGGAGGACAGGAGGGAAGGAGGGAGGGGGAGGACAGAAGGGAGGGAGGGGGAGGACAGGGTTAGGCAGCACCTGGAGCTCTGTGCTCAGTGAGGTGAAGGGAGAGTACAGCTTCCAGATAACTAGACAGGGAATTCAGATCAACCTTAATAAAATATAGTTTGTTTGTTTGTTTGTTTTAAAGATCCGTGGCACCCATCTTCCTACTGATTTGGTGTCCTGGCTCATAGTATGAGATCTAACGGTTTATGTGGGGTGGTGACCTCAGACAAGGCATCTCTATCAGAGGTTCCTCCAAAACACAGACCTGGTCTTTGTGGTATGGCCACGGCCCAGAAGAGAGCCAGGAGGGTCCTGGACCCGGAAAGACAGCAGCTGGGGGTGGGTACTCATGGAGTCTGAAGAAATGATATATCCAGTGAATGATAGAGGGTCAGAATTTGTCCCCCCATGGCTAGTCGAGACCCTCGGCCGTCGGGCTGGGGACTCCACTCCTCCCGGGTTTGGCACCTTCCAATAGGTTATTTCTCTGCTGGGAAGGGGCCAATTTAAGCCAGATTAGATTACATTAAGGGAAGGTTTATTGGGAAGATGCTGTCCTCTGGGAGAGTTCATTGGCCCCAAGGATCAAGACCAGAAAAGTCACTGTGGAAAAATGGGGTAGGGGGGTTAGGGGAGTGAGAGAGAGAGAAAGGGGCACTCACTTACAGAGAGAAGAGAAGAGAGGGCTCAAAATGTCTGGAAACAGGGAAGAGTCTCTGAGGGAAGGGCAGCCCAGCGTCTGGGCTGGAAAGTTCAAGGTTGGGGGAAAGGTACGCCAGGTAGGGACTGAAGGATGCTGGGAGAACCTGAAGGCCAGGTCTGCTTTGGTATATAAAATATGCACCTCTGTCTCTTGTCCCCTGGTCAAAACCAAACTCCTCCCACAGTCAGGCCCCATGCCTCAGGCCTCACTTTCCTAAACCTACTGGGTCTCCAGCTGAGAAAAACAGTTCACCTGGTTACCAGACTCTGACAAGAGATAAAGCAGGTTTCAAAGTAACTTTTTTACTATTCTTTTATTTCAAAGGAATTGCTTTACAATGCCTCCAGAATTAACTACCTGTGTCCTATGGTAAATGTTTAGATAAGAAAACCTTTAAAGTTTATGTAAGTTCTAAAGGTCTAAGCAGTGTTCTAAAGTATGTTAATTCAAGTTGTAAAGGTCTAGAAAATGATATATGAAAAGTTTAAAAATGTTCCATATTTCTTTCTGCCTGGAGTTCTGATAAGCTGGTAAAACACTGAGTACTGTTATCAGTCACAAGCTCAAAATTTTACATGTTCTTTGGTCATCTTTTAACAATAGACCCAAAAGTCTTCTAATCATGCTAAAAATGCCTCTGTCTAACCTATATATCCAGCCCTCTGGAAAAAGTGTTAACACTTTAATCCAGAGTCATATTTTGGTTCCCAAGCTTTTACTCTGATTCAAAGGTGTATTTCTATTGCCTTTTCTACAATGTGGATTTCAATACTGATTATAAGCAGTAGTAATGCCAACATATCTAAAACTTTTATTTCATTTTGTAAACTTAAAAAAAAGTTCTTGTAAACTTCAAGGAATCTACTGGAATCTACCTCTCACAGGTCAAATGGATTCTGGATAAATTCTCCTAAGTTTCCTTGCCTGTTCCTGAGGGTGGGATATCTCCCCCCTTCTCCCCTCCCCCTACCTCTCCCCTCCATACCCCCTTCCCTGGTCTTGGGACTATACTTGCCCCACTA
>JADRCD010235397.1:0-16206 GCA_019843815.1 Montemys delectorum
TACTTACCCAGTAGAAACATGACCCTTAAAGCTTAATTATCCAATCAGATTTATATATCAATAAGATCACAATTTACAAGATGCCAATACAATAATTCCAGAGACAATTGATAATGAGAAAAGCTTTACCCCAATAAGTCTTGTGAAAATCTTAGCTACTTGATGCTGTCTAAAACCATGTGAAATCAGGATCTTCTTACTGTTCCTCTGCCTCCATGTTGGCTTCTCCTCCTTCCCACTCCTGCTACTTCTCTATCTCTCTCCCCAGCTTCTAGCTCTGCCTCCCTTTTCCCACCCAATACAGGCCTGCCACTGCCCTAATGTGACTGGACAGGGAAAAGTCCTGCAACAAAGAAATTATATGGATCATTTCATAAACGAATAAGGGAAACAGGAACACATGGCATGGGTGATGAGTGAAGCAAAGAGCTATATTTGAAGGGATTACCAAAACTGAAAAACCATTAGCCATGCTAACCAAGAGACAAAAATAGAAAGCCCAAGAAAATGAACTAAGAGGTTAAAAAGGCATTGTCCCTTAAGAAGTTAATAGAGGGGTGTAAGACACTTGAAGGAGTCTTTGTCAAACAACTAGCAAGCCTGGAAGAGATGGATAAACCCCTGACCAACTGCAGCCCATAGGAACTGAACCACTAAGAAATATAAAAATAAAATGGAGTGATAACAAGGAGAGTTCAGGTCTTGGTGCTGTCTGATTTAGTGAAACATTCGAAGGATTAACTCCAATTGTAGTTACATTCGTCTACAAACTGAAATGGATAGCGCTTTGTCAACCGCTTCTCAGGGGACCATTATTCTCTGAAACAAATAGGCAAAGATCCAGCCAAAAATAAGCCAGCGTCATAGACTCTATGAACATAGATGCCAAAGTTTCTGATAAAACTGTAGCAAATCACATTAAAGGGCCCATCAAAACTTCATAGGCTGTATCCAAGCGTGAGTCAAGGATGGTTTGATGTATGTAAGTAAAGACACACACCACTGCAGCGAAGGGTCAAAGCACCAAAGGGTCAGAGCAAGAAAGGCTTTGGACAAAATTCATGCTGCTTGTGATAAGCAAGACTCAAACAATTACGTGTGGAAGGGACACACATCAAAATGATAAGCACAGCATATAGAAACCCAGTCAGTTTCAGAGTGGGTGGAGCTAAAGTCCTTTCTTCCTGCTTCAGGTAAGATACGGGCCATCCACAGGCACTGCTCTTGTTCAATGCCTCACTGGAAGCCTTTGCTAGGGTTATTAAACTGTAAATCACCCGTGTTAATTAAATATTGTAAATGTAAATATTGGTAGTGAATTAGTCCAGAAGCTGGACTTTACTGTATGATAGTTCCCAATAACTTTGCAGAGAAGCAAGGACTCAATTAAAATTGTACCTCAATAGCTCATCAGTTAAACGATCTATCTACCTTAACCTTCCAAGTTAATCTGGCTACCTCCCAGCCCATTCTCATGAATCATGCATATTATTACTGTTATGGGCTTCAGGTGTGTTTCCATGGTCTTTCTCCAAATCTCTCCCTCGTGGCTCCAAGTCCTTCCTCTAATTGGCGGATGTCCCATTCTATTCTCTGTTCTGCCCACCCATTGGGTGATCAGTATTTATTTATAAGGCGTAAAATAAATAGTAAGTATTGTTTACACAAACTTTAGAGAACCTCCTATGAGCATTACAATGTCATGTCTGAACTGAAAGAAGATATGAGGGCAGAGAAATCAACATTTAAAGAACACAAGGAATTAACATTAATTGAGAACAGAAGGTGAGCAATGGAACCTACAAAACTTGGGGGAAGCCATACCACACCAGAGACTTTATTTCCTGACTGTCTTCTAACCCCAGGAGACACTAGCAGCCTTCACGCTGTCTGCCCCCCGGCTCTGGGTACTCAGTTCGAACCATATGAAATTGTTGATTCTGACCACTGCTGATATATGAAAATAGAACTTCACATCTGAAACCAGGTGGATCCTCACCTATACCCTCAGGCAGACATGCAGCTGGTGCTTGAGACAGTGCAGGATTTCAGAGGAAATGGTAAGTCTGAGGTACCAAGACCATCTGTGCTCCTTGTCTAGGAGGAGGATTCAAGCATTAAGTTTTCAGGGCCGTCAACAGCACAGAGAGAACCCTGACTACTTCCCACGACAGCATCCCAGCACAGGGATGGAAGTTTCAAAAAGAGTGGGGTTCAGAGAGAAGAGAGAGCCCACAGATCCCAAAGAGGGCACAACACAGTCTTCTAGGACAGGGCCCCCCAATACCCCTTAGTTACTCATGAAGTCATCAGGGAAATTTTTCATCTTAATATTTTAGAGAGGTTCTAGACAGGTCCTTATTTTAGTGCCCTGTCTTCTTCATGTAGGAAATGTGATGTCAGGGTTGATGGGTCACATGAGGAGGGAAGGGACAGGACCCATGTGTCAAATCCATTCATGGGTCTCAAAGGAACATCTAAGACACTTTTATATGGAAATAATATGAGATTAGTATGACCAAGAGAGGTGATCAAAGAAAAACTGACAAGTTTTTAAAAACCTATTGTAGACAAATGAAGCTAGCCCCTTTGTTCCCCATCCCCAGCAGCTCAGAACATGAGAGGTGCACTTACGTCGGGGGTCCCTGACCAAAGCCACCGGGGGGCTCAGCATCATCAGATTCAGGATCACAGCCGCCACACCGGGGCTTCTGGGGAGCCACAGATACACCATGCTGAAGGAGAAGTGAGACTGGTGGCCAGAGAGGCAGGCCAACCTGGCTAACCGAGGAGGCTGAGAGGCTCCACCCACTGATGCTGGGTTGGGCACCTTCAGTGATGGAGAACCAATCAGCAGCTGAGGAGGGCAGCAGCATCAGTTGCTGGTCAGAGGTGCAGAGTGAAGGTCTTTCTGACATTTCCAGTTTCCTTTCTTAAGCAGACAGTCTGCTGCTGCAGCTCAGAGCTTCGAAGCTTTGATCAGTTTGGGTCTGCAGCAGTTGCACGGACACTGTACTGAGCCACCGATTCTGACTGAGGGGAGCCTTGACACCATCAGTCTGCCTTAGGATAGTTAAACCTGTGAGAGTCTGGTCCCTACTGGGGTTCCTGCTACGACTTCCCCATTTGCTGAGGGAAATCCTCTAACATTTACTCCCTTTCTGCTCCATCTGAAGAAAGGTCATAAGAAGTCTTTGCTAATGCACACACATAAGGTTAGAAGGAAGATAATCACGGAACACAAAGTGTCAATTACAGGTTAAAATGCAATCATACTATTTGTGAAATATGAACCTTGTATTGCATAATGATTTATATTAAGTAAAAGCGATGACTTAAATTAAGAATGTGCTTTGAGTGACAGTTCAGAATAAGAACTCCAAGATCAATCCACTATTCTGATGGCCACTCTTTACCTGTCTATTATTTCTTGAAGTAGGATTTGCAACCCTGCAATGACTATCGCTGGAATTCTTAGAATGAGTCTTAAGCACCTACCTTTGTACTCAGAGCTGTTCCCTGGGGCTTTCTCTTCAAACATTTGTTAAAAAGAAACTTCATCTAACATTCTTTGATTATGTGTTCCCTCAGTTCCCTCTGACGTCCCTCCTGACCCAACTTTATGTTCTGTCTGTCTCTCTGCCTCTTTCTCTGTCTGTCTCTCTGTCTCACTGTCTCTCTCTCTGTACCCCTGTCCCTCTGTCTCTCTGTCTGTCTCTATCTCCCTCTTTGTCTCTCTGTCGTTGTCTCTCTCTGTCTCTCTATCTGTCTCTGTCTCAAATAAAGTAGAACAGAAAACAAGAAACATACCTATACAACCTCTCATTAAATGAAAATAAGTATCAAATAATTATAAAAATGGATGTTGAACATTTTAAAACTGTTTCTCTGATGTGTTTCACTTTTGAAAACTCTCTGCTGAGATCTGTAAGAAGGCCTTCTATTTGGTTTGTCCATTTTATTGATATTTTGGGTTTTTTCTCTTCATATATTTTAGATACCCCCTGTCATACATATAATTCATAAAAATATTTTCTCATTTTCTAGACTGCTACTTTCCCCATATCATGTTGTCCTTTGCAGTATAGAATATTTTCATTTTCATGGGTCCTATTTACTGATTGTTGCTCTTACTTCCTGGCATTCAGTGTCTTGATCAGAATCTCTCTCCTGTGCCAATGTGAGTTCAACTCTGTTCCTCACTGTCTCTTCTGTCAGGCTCAGGTTATCTTGTCATGTGCTGAGGTCCTTGATGTGTTTGGAGTTGAGTTTTCTGCAGGGTGATAAGGATGCATCCCCTTGCATTCTTCTGTGTGCAGACATCCCGTTTGACCAGCACCATCGGCTGAAGCAGTTGTTTCTCCACTGTGTCTTTTCTACTTCTTTGTCAAACATTTCTTACTTCTTTGTCCACAGGTGCAAGGACTTCTCTGGTCCTCACTTGAACTCCATTGATCACTGTGTCTGTTTCATGGAACACTGTTCTCTTTTTATTACGGTAGATCCGTAGTACAACTTGAAGGTGACACCCCAGCAGTTCTCTTACTATTCAGGATTGTTTATCTATCCTGGTATTTTTGTGTCTCCACATGCAGCTGAATGTTGTCCTTTCAATTTCTGTGAAGAATTGTGTTGCAATAATGAAGGAGATGGCACTGGGCCTGTGGATTGCTTTTGCTAGGACGACCGTTCTCATTATATTAATCACACTGATCCAGGAGCATGGCACCTTTCCCATCTTCTGACATCTTCTTCAGTTTCATTCTTTAATGTCTAAAGAATTAGACATGGTAGTTTTCTTATACATATATTTCACCTGCTTGCTTGCAAAATAAGATAATGTTTGAGTCTATTTGAAAGGTATCACTACTTTGATGCCTATCTCTCAGCCTAGGAAGGGGACTGGTTTTTATGCTTTTTTTTTTTTTTATCATTCTCCATTGCTTAAAAATTTTATCAGTTGTTGGAGTTCCCCAGTGGAAATTTTAGGGCCACTAATGTATAAAATCATATCATATCATGACTTCTTTCCTTCCTGTTTGTAATCCCTTCATGTCCTTCAGGTGTCTTACTGCTGTAGCTAAGTCTTCAAGTACTACATCAAATAGGTATGGAGAGTGTGGACAACCATGTCTTGTTCCTGATTTTAGCGGAAGTGCTTTGAGTTTCTCTCCATCTAGATTGATGTTGGCTGTGGGTTTGCTGTACATTTCTTTTTCCTCGTTTTGAGATACATCCTTCACATCTCTAATCTCTCAAGGAATTTTATCATGAAAAATGTTGCAACTTGTCAAATGCCTTTTTTTGCATCTAGTGAGTTGAGTATGTGCTTTCTGTCTTTCAGTCTCTTTACATGACAGATTACATTTCTCTGTCTGTATGTCAGACTCTCTGCCTCTGTCTCTCTGTCTGAATCTCTCTCTCTTCTCTCTCTCTCTCTCTCTCTCTCTCTCTCTCTCTCTCTCTCTCTCTCTTTGTGTATGTGTGTGTGTTGAACATTCTTGAATTTCTGGGAAGAAATCAAGTAGATCATGGTGGATATTCTTTTTTGATGTGTTCTTGAATTTAGTTTACAAACACTTCATTAAGAATTTTTCACTAACATTCATAAGGGATATTGGTTTGTAATTTCTTTTTTTGCTGGGTCTTTTTATTTTCTCAAATTCACTTTACATTCTGACCACTGTCCTGATTCCCACTTTCCCCTCACACAGTTCCTTCCCATCCCCCTCCCTTTCTCCTCTGATTGGATAGAACACCCCCCCCCCCCCCCCCCACACACACACTAGAAGAACATATTCCACACACAGGCAACAACTTTTGGGATAGCTCCTGCTTCAATTGTTTTGAACCCACATCTGCTACATATATGTGAGGAGGCCTAGATGCAGCCCACGTACGCATTTCAGTTGGTGGTTCAGACTCTGAGAACCCCATGGATCCAAGTTACTTGATTCTGTTGGTCTTCCTGTGAAATTCCTATCCCCTTGAATCCTTCCCCCAACTTAGAGACCCAAACTCTATCCAAAGTTTGGTTGTGGATCTCTCCATCTGTTTCAGTCAGCTGCTGGTGGAGCCTCTCAGAAGACATTTATGCTAGGCATCTGTCTGCAAGCCAAACAGAGGATCGTTCATAGCATCAGGGATTGATGCTTGCCCATGGGATGTGTCTCAAGTTAGGTTGGTTTTTGTTTGGCCATCCCCTCAGTATCTGCTCAATTTTGAATCAAAAATATTTGGGGTGGTTTGGTGTTCCGTTCACTCTCCCGAGGTTCCTGCATGGCTACAGGAGGTGATCTCTTCAGGTTCCATATCCCCATAGCCCTGAGACTCAGCTAAGGTCACCTCACTGATTCTTGGGAGCCTCCCCCATAGAAACAGAAAGAACACTGCCAAACTCTTTCTATAAGGCCACAATTACCCTAAATCCTATATCATACAAAGACTCAACAAAGAAAGAGAATTTTAGATCAATTTCTCTTATGAACATTGATGCAAAAGTACAAAAACAAAACAAACAAACAAACAAACAAAAATCCCAACAACCCATAAAGCAAATCCAGGAACACACCAAAAGCATCATCCACCATGATCAAGTAGGCTTCATCCTGGAATGTAGGCATGGTTCAATATATGTAAATTTAATTTTTTAAAACTTATTTTTAATGATGGTTCTTAAATGCTCAAACTTCTCTTTTAGCCTACTACCTACCAGAGATAGTGGGAAAGAAAGGATACATGGGAGGTGGACCTGTTTAGAAAGGGTTTTTCGAGCAACTCCCATCTGTGTTGTCTGAAAGTTAGTAGTTCAGTTCACAGGTTAGCAGCGTCAGCCTGATCCACTGGCAAACATTTCAGGGATATATCAGCAGCCCAGTTAGGTAGAGTCAGGATAGCAAACACAAGTCAGCAGTAGTGGCACTGCCTAACAGAGACAGCTAAGCCCAAGCATGAGTCAGGAGGAGGGACCAGGAGGAATGCCTGAAGAAGTTCTCAGCTGTGCCTCTTTCAGGGAAGTGAAGACCAGCAAAGATGTTGCCCACCTAGCTCTATAAGCAAGCCTAGCTCAGCCCCATCAGTGTCCATTGAGTCCTATATATACCCTCCAAACATCACTTGCTCTTCCATGGGTTTTGCCTCAGCACATGCATCTGCCTCAGCTGACATCACTCTGCCAATCAGCCTGAGTCCTTGGGAGTGGAAAGAAACTGCAGCACACCACCAGAAGTTTGTTAGTGCATTTCTCTCTATGGAGTCCTGACAAATGCAGCTCAACTATGCAGTGTAAGGTGGACCAATACATACATATGTTGTTAGCAAAGAATCCTTCATCACATGTCCTTCCACTTGCTTGCTTTAGCAAAGCATGCTTTCTCCTGTGTCTGCTTCAATGAAATGTTTTTTTTTAAGTCTGCCTTAGTCTTTCACCTATGTCCACTTCAGGAAAACACTCCCCCACACGTTTGCCCAGCAAAAGGCCATCCAACTGACTTTCCAAAGAGGCCTTGTAAGACCCCAGAGAGTCTTAGCCTAAGTGAGCTACCCCACAGACCACAGCTTGACTACAGATCGGTACAAAAGCATGAGGTTTATTGATCTAACACGCATGGAAATGCACGTGGGGTTGCTCATCCTCGAAGGGAGAGGCAACCTTGAACTCAGAAAGCCTACATCTTTTATACTTTACAGAGGGTAGATGTCTGCAACAAGGCTAGCTGGTTTACTCTGGTTGGTGGAAGACAGGACAAGGGATCTCATCAGTCATTGGTTGGCTTGTTCAGGGGGCTGTTCTTGGCTTAGTCAGCCAACTTCCCTATCCAGCTCTGCACCTGGCCTTGAAAAGTCCCTGAGAAGGGGCTGAGTAACTAGGTGGTAGGGGGATTGTTGGCAGCAAGGTCAGGGTGACAGTTTGTGGTCTTTTTCGAAATTCACCACAGGGAGGAGTTGGGGTTTTTTTTTCAACAACAGTTATTTCTGTTTTGTCTTTAATTAGCTTAGTCAGAATGGCCTGGCCATTCTATCGCAACATTCTGACCACCAAAACTTTGTTTTTACACCATGCCCTTGGCTATCTCTGAAACACAACCTCTCAGTGTCTGAAGATGCTGTTTGCTACTGTAGAACTTTGTTTCCACACTGCCTGCTGCTTACAGGAACTGGAGCATGGCTCCCTTATTCTACTGTGAAGCTTTACTTCCACATTCCCAGAACTTTGTTTTTCACTTTACTACTTCACCCTTAAGTTTCCACTTGAAAAATCCATCAATATGGGGGCTGGTGAGATGGATCAGTGGTTAAGAGCACTGACTGCTCTTCTGAAGGTCCAGAGTTCAAATCCCAGAAACCACATGGTGGCTCACAACAACCCATAATGAGATCTGACACCTTTTTCTGGTGCTGTCTGAATACAGCTACAGTCTACTTATGTACAATAATAAATAAATCTTTTTAAAAACTTTGTGAGGGCTGGTGAGATGGCTCAGTAGGGAAGAGCATCGACTGCTCTTCTGAAGGTCATGAGTTCAAATCTCGGCAACCACATGGTGGCTCACAGCCACCTGTAATGACAGTGTACTTACATATAATAAATAAATCTTTAAAAGAAATTCGTCAACATAATCAACCATATAATCAAAATGAAAAAAATAGCATACTCATTTCATTTGTTGCTGACAGTGCTTTTGACAAAATCTAATACCTATTCGTATTTAAAGTCTTGGAGAGATCAGGGATGCAAGGCACATACCTAAACACAATAAAGGCAATATACAGCAAATATACATCAAATTATGTGGAAAGAAACTTAAAGCAATTCCACTAAAATAGAAAACAAGAAAAGACTTTCCACTCTCACACAGGCTATTCCATATAGTGAGTGAAGTTCTAGCTAGAGCAAAAAGACAACTAAGGGAGTCCAAGAGAATATGAATTAGGAAGGAAGAAGCTAAAGAATTGCAAATAATAGATTATAAGATAGTATATATAAATAACTGTCCAGCGCAGTCCCCAACCAGCAGGGAAGCAAACGCAGGACAACCAGGTTCCTTCTCAAGGTGGTTTATTCAGGAGTTGCTTCTTTCCAGGCAGTGACCCTGACCCCTCCTGGGTTCGGGCTTATAAGCACTAGTGCATGCCAATCATCGAAAGCCACGTATCATCTCTCCATAGGTCCCTGTTGGGTCACCAGATCTAGCCAGACAATCGCGCCACCCCATGCCCAAATAAAGAGATACCATGGAGAGCGCCCTGCTGTCGGGCTAGCGGAGACCAGCACCATTCTTGGGCTGGCAGTTACCATGGAGAGCGCTAAAAGTGGCATGCCCCCACTCTCCACAAATAACCCAAAAAATTCTACCAGGGAACTACAGCTGGTAAGCACCTTCAGGAAAGTTTCTATATAAGAAATTTAGTCTGTATGGCTTTTGTATGATGGTTAACAGTGGCCTCAGCAAAGATCATATTTCCTTCAGTTTCAGGGAGTGTTCCTTCAGTTCTATTCCCAGTGTTCTATTTTGCAGAATGATTTCAGGAGCATTATACTAATTCTTCTCTGAAAGCCTGGTAGAATTTTAAGTGATTCCATTTGAGCCTAAGGGTTTTTTTTGTTTTGTTTTGTTTTGTTGTTTTTGTTTTTGTTTTTGGTTGAGAGACACTATTTATTTAGGTGTTATATGTTTGTTTAACTTGTTTATCTGACCTTGATTTTAACTTTGGTAAGTCATATGTAACAAGAAATTCATCCATTCCTTCTAGGTTTTCCAGTTTGGTAGAGTACACATTTTTTTTTTTTTTTTTAAGTAAGTCCTTATGAGTCTCTGGATTTCCTGGGTGTCTGTTGTAATGTTTCCATTTTCATCTCAGAGTGTATGAACTTGGAACTTTTCTCTGCATCTTTTAGTTAACTTGGCTAAAGATGTCTCTATCTTATTGCTTTTCTTAAAGAACTAACTCTTTGTTTATTCTTTGTATTGCTTTGTGTTGTTTGTTCCTATTTCTTGCCATCTAGTCTTTTTGTTATTTTTGCTGTTGTTGCTCTAGAGCTGTCGTGAGTCACTAAGTTACTAACATGATCTCTCTCCTATTGTCTGATGTAGACACTAATTGTGCTGAACTTGCCTCTGGGAATTGCCTGTTTTGTTGTCAATGGATTAAATACATTGAATTCATTTTTATTCAATTGTAAAGAAAATATCTTTTTAAAATTTCTGTCTTGTTCCATTTTTCACTCAGTAGTGAATGGTTTAGTTTCTATGATTTCATATCCTTTCTGTAATTTATGATACTTGGTTTAATCTATGGTATTCAAGTAAGATATGCAGCATTTGAAGTGGCAACTTAGGTTTCCTTGTAAAGTCAGTTGTGTTGGATGATGTTTTGCTGGAGCAAACATGTGAATGAGCATTTTCCTGAAGTAGAAACAAGTGAAAGGATGTTTTGCTAAAGACAACATGTGAAGGAGCGTTTAGCTGAAGCAGACACAGGTGAAAGGATGCATGATGAAGGATTCTTCACTAAGGACATGTATGTTTTGGTTTACCTTAGCTGAGCTCCATTTGTCAGAACTCCATAGAGACAAATGCACTAAAATCTTCTGATGGTATGCTTCCTGCCACTTCCTCAGACTAGGGCCGGTTGGCAGAGTGATGTCAACTGATGTAGACTCACATGCTGAAGACTCATGATGAGGCAAGATCCATGGGGGGAGATGTGGGGTTTGGAAGGAATATACACAGGACTCAGTGAACTGTGAGAGAGCTGGCAGCTAGAGCTAGTTATACAACTGTTGTTGGTCTCAAATCTTCAATGATCTCTGCTTCATTGAGAGAGGCACAGCCTAGAACTTCTCCTGGAGTTTCTGGTGATCCAAATCTCTCCTGCTGACTTATGCCAATTCAGCTGAGCCTAACTTCCAGCTTGGTCTTATGACTGCTGCTGCTATCCTGACACTACTGGAATGGACTGCTGGTATATTCAAGAAGTGCTTGTGAAATTTAATGTTATTTAATCATTAAGAATCATTTGACGGTGAGACATGTCTGTTTTGGACAATTTTACCATTCCCCTTCAAAAAAAATTGAACATCTCTACCTCCAGGCAAGGTTGATTATCATGACAAGGTAGCCACAGGACAGAAATTACCTCTTTCATCTACAGACAAAAAGGTGTCCAGAAAAGGACACACTATGCAAAGTAGTTCCCTGATAGCTCTGCCAATAGAAGGTAAACAGTCCTTCATAATCCTGCTTTACAAAGGTTTGTCAGATGGTTGATCCTGGACCACAAGACTGATGACAAATGCTGTGTTGTAAGAAATTAGGGGCTGTCCATGTAGTAAACTGTCTCTATAATTGTTCAAGTTTGAGAAGCTGTGTTTGGTGCTTTCTACACACCCAGTTAATGTTCAATTGTTCTCAGATTTCTCACAGGATTGAAGACTAGTCATATTATCATAATCAAACTCTTGTTGTTTAACATTGAGTGAGACTGCCGCCACTGTGCAGAGCCCGAGCCCGAGCCTCGGCCGAGAGGAGGGAGGAGGAGGAGGTGGAGGAGGCACCGGGCTGCGGGATTGTCAATATTTAAACAGAGCACATCATGCGTGAGTACAAGCTAGTAGTCCTTGGTTCAGGAGGCATGGGGAAGTCTGCTCTGACAGTTCAGTTTGTTCAGGGAATTTTTGTTGAAAAATATGACCCAACAATAGAAGATTCCTACAGAAAGCAAGTCGAAGTAGATTGCCAACAGTGTATGCTGGAAATCCTGGACACTGCAGGAACAGAGCAATTTACAGCAATGAGGGATTTGTATATGAAGAATGGACAAGGGTTTGCACTAGTTTATTCAATTACAGCTCAGTCTACGTTTAATGATTTACAAGACTTGAGAGAACAGATTTTACAGGTTAAAGACACAGAGAATGTTCCAATGATTTTGGTTGGCAATAAATGTGACCTGGAAGATGAGCGGGTAGTTGGCAAAGAACAAGGCCAGAATTTAGCAAGACAGTGATGTAACTGTGCCTTTTTAGAATCTTCTGCAAAGTCAAAGATCAACGTTAATGAGATATTTTATGACCTGGTCAGACAGATAAATAGAAAAACACCAGTGGAAAAGAAGAAGCCTAAGAAGAAATCCTGTCTGCTGCTCTAGGCCTGAGGTCGGCGGCAGCTCTGAGCCAGATTACAGAAATGAAGAACTGTTGCCTAATTGGAAAGTGCCAGCATTCCAGACTTCAAAAACTAAATCTGAAGAGGCTTCTCCTGTTTTATATATTATGTGAAGAATTTAGATCTTATATTGGTTTGCACAAGTTCCCTGGAGACAAAGTTGCTCTGTGTATATCTCTTGGAAATAAGACATAGTATTTCTCCTTTGCAATAGCAATTATAACAGATGTGAAATAAGATACTTGACACTAATACAATTATACAGAAGAGCATGGATGCATTTCAAATGTTAGGTGTTACTACTATAATCAAATGGTTTCATATTGACGTTTTTATCATGACTCCTCCCTGTCAAGCACTAAAAAGTTGAACCATCATACTTTATATCTGTAATGAGATAGATTATGAAATCTCCCCTCAAACTCATTGCAGCAGATAACTTTTCTGAGTCATTGACTTCATTTTATATTTAAAAATTATGAAAATATCATCTGTCATTATATTCTAATTAAAATTGTTTGTGCATAATGCTTTGGAAAAATGGGTCTTTTATAGGGAAAAACTGGGATAACTGATTTCTATGGCTTTCAAAGCTAAAATATATAATATACTAAACCAACTCTAATATTGCTTCTTGTGTTTTACTGTCAGATTAAATTACAGCTTTTATGGATGATTAAATTTTAGTACATTTTCATTTGGTTTGTGTCTTTTTGTTATTGTTTATAAACATAAGTCCTTTATTTTATAATGACCACATTGTTTAAAGTGCAGCAGTAGCTCTTCCTTTCTGCCTGGATTCAGCAGAACACTTGGTTTTAAACTACACTAACTGGTGATCTCTCTAGGAACAGACCTCGCACGTCCTGCTCTAGATAGTTTATTCCTACTATCCAGTAAGCTGCACCATGTGACAGAATAGTTTTATATATTCTCTCTTGACCTTAAAGATTGTATCATATTGAATAAAGTATCCTACTCTGTATTATTTTTATATGTAAAAAGATAAGTTCAATACTGTACCAGGGTTTGAGTTTGACTATTGCAAATCCTGCACAGTTTGTAACTTCATCCAGGGAATCCTTGCCATTGTTAATTTGTTGGTGTGAGTCCACCAATGAAGTGTTAAATGAAAAATTTCAAACTTGCTCTCTAATAGATGGAAGAACTTGAGGGAAGTGGTTGCAAGTCAGAACACAAAAAGGGACGCGTGGCTTGACTGTATGAGCAGTGTAGAGGCATGATAAGAAGATGGATGCACCAGTTTGTTGGCTGCACAGAGGTGCTTTTCTTTTCCTTCCCAGTCACATTTTACAAAGGAGGGGCTTACATAGGACATGGACCCAGGGTGATACTGCTGTTTTTTCTCCATGAAGAAAGGGAAAGCAAATGACCTGTTGGCCAGGTGCATACAGGAGAAGAAAGCAGATTGCAAGCTTAGGAAACCCTGTGCCTTGTCCTCAAAAATCAAGGAGACCAGTCCTAGAAAGTAAATCTTTGCTCAGGGATCTAGATACGGTCTCATTGCAACTGGATGTGAAGGTGTTCATGCCTTGCTGAGATTGCCAGGTGTGTGGACAGCTCTTCAGTTACTGGGTCAGCTTTCAAATGTAAGATCTGACCAACCTGAAGAAATGTCAAAAAATACTGTTTAAAAAATTGGAAATTGTATTCTTTTGATATTCTAATAAACTTAGCTACTTAACACTTCAAAAAAAAAAAAAAAAAAAAACATTGAGTGAGAGGTTACAGAGTGAAACACATGGTTTTACAGGCTAAAATCCAAACAATCCAAGGATAGAACCATGATTCTTTAAGTTATCAATGGTGGTAGAGTACTGTTTCTGATTGACCAATATGATGGAATAGAAGATAATTGTATATCATACTTTGTAATTTACATGATTGTTATAGTTTTATTCAATTTATGTCTGGGAGAGAGTTTTTTATTATGATTGTTGGAAAGAAAAGATGAGATATAGAGGGTGGTTCTGATCCTAAGATCCTGTTCCCCATTTGGTTCTTGATCAATCAATAAAGATACCAGTGAGCAATGGCTGAGTAAGGGCGGGATACTGAGAGTTGTGTGGGAGTGTGCAGGGAGAATGGGGAGAACTGGGAAAGAAAGAGGAGGCAGTAGTAACAGGAGATAATGCCAACCAGCCATATTAGTTTTGGTTGGACTGGCCAATGGCTGATGTGGCAGGGGACATTTAGGAGTGCCCAGTCATTGAGTTATCAAAGGCATTTTAAGATTAACTGGGGTGTGAATGTGTGTGTGTGTGTGTTTTGTGTGAGTGTGTGTGTGTGTGTGTGTGTGTGTGTTGATTTTTTTCCATGGATCCAAGGGAGTTAGGGTGAGGACAAGTAGTGTAGTCCACCCAGAGCTTAAAGCAGACTAGCAAAAACTACAAGCTACAGCTTTCATCCCCTGAGCCACCTCCCTGCTCCTCAATGTTTTACTTCATATATAATTTTCCTCAGAAAATTTCCTACCAGCATATTGACTTTGATTCATCATTTTGCTTGGCTATTTTGTTCATTGTCCTTGAATTGTTACAGTTCATGGCTTTTCTGTTTTGTTTTTAAATGTGTGTCCTTGTGTGTGGAGGCCAGAGCAAAGCCTCAGGTGTCCACACAGTGGCTTATCAAGTAGAACTCCACAACAGCAACATCCAGATTCTCAACCAATGTAAGTACCTTTCTCTTCCTATCCAGCCACTACATAGAAAAGAGGACAGAGCCTATAGGATTTGGAGCATGACCCTGACTGTGTTCTCACACAGAGAGTGACAAGGCCCAAAGCAACACCTTTGTCCTCTAAAAGCCTCTTATGGATGGAGTAAGTGCAAGGAGAAGGGATTCTTGTGTGCTTCAATATCTTTGTCTGTACTGATCATGTGTGGTGTTCTCGAATTTAATCCAACTCAGAAAAATACTGTAATTCACAAGTAACAAATTAAAACTGAATTTATTCTTTATGCACTATGCCCCATGCTTATTATGTATGAACAGTGTCTCATTGTAGGTCCATCCTTTCTTTTTTGCTATTTCTTCTGCTTGAAACTCTATGAAACACATGACTTTAATTCTTTGTTTATTAGACAAAAATGTAAGAAAGCATAGGACAGCAGATTGGCTCAAAAGCACCAGACAAAGGGCATGGAACAAGAGGGAGCAGGGGAGGTGAGGAGAGGGGCCTCTGTCCTGGGGGAGCTGCAAGACATGGCCAGGGACTAAGCAGCCATCAGGAGCACAGGTCTCCAGGGTGGTGAATCAGGAGGAGCCAGGTCCTGGGAAAGCACTGTCTCTGGAGGAATGTGGGTCAAACAGGACATGTTTTCATGACATGGAGACAGGAGGAGATGTCCTTCTTTCAGCCATGTCATCTCACTTCAGGTCAGGAGTCCTGCAGAGCACAGGGGACAGGGGTGTTTTCAGACCTAACTTTTCAGTGGCTTCTCTGACCACTTCAGACCCCTCCTGACAGCATGGCAGTGAGTACAGAGGAACTTCTCATGCCCCGAGTCAATGCTGCTTCAGAGCACAGGCCTCAGTAAGTGCAGGGAGCAAGGCTCAGTGCAAACTGCCTGGCCAGACCCTGTGATCTCAGTCTACCCCATTTTCTGCCCTGTGTCCATCACCACAGCCCCCATACTGTATGGAAAGCAGATCTGTCTCTGAGAGAGGACAGAAGGGTGTTACCTGCAGGCTGAAGTCCAGACTGTCCTAGAAAAGAGAGAATAAAATACATGCTTACATGCCTGGAGTCAGATCTATCCCCGGACTCATGTCCCCACACTCTGAACCTGACATTTCTCTGGTAATACTGCCCTGAGCACACAGGGCCAAGAGGAACTTGGACAGAGGGAGGGGCTCAGGGAGCTTCAGTCACCGGCAGTACCCATGGTCTCCCACTCTTCCTCTGTCCTCAGGTCTCAAGCCAGAATCACCTTAACATTCCCATGTGTTGTCCCCCTCAGGGTCCAATCAAGAAACTACAGACTGTTGCATTCAGAGTCCATTCAAACCTGAGGTG
>JADRCD010235398.1:0-11404 GCA_019843815.1 Montemys delectorum
CAATTATCTGAGGAACATCCAGATTGATTTCCAGGTGGTTGCAACAGTTTGCAATCCCACCAGTAATGAAGGAGTGTTCCTTTTTCTCCACATCCTCGCCAACATGTGCTGTCACCAGAGTATTTGATCTTAGTTATTCTGATTTTTGTAAGGTAGAATCGCAGGGTTGTTTTGATTTACATTTCCCTGAACACTAAGAATTTAAACATTTCTTTAGGTGCTTCTCAGCCATTCGAGATTCATCTGTTGTGAATTCTCTATTCAGTTCTATACCCCATTATTTTATTGGGTTATTTGGTTTTGTGGAGGTTAGCTTTTTGAAATCTTTATATATTTTGAATATTAGACCTCTATTGGATGTGGGGTTAGTGAAGATTTTTTTCCTAATCTGTAGGTTCTCAACTTTTCCTATTGACTATGTCCTTCTCCTCAGAGAAGCTTTTCAGGTTTATGAGGTCTCATTTATCAATTCTTCATCTTAGAGCCTGAACCATTCCTGCATACCAATGAATCTGAGGCTCTCTCCCATGTTCTCTTCTATTAGATTCAGTGTATCTGGTTCTATGTTGAGGTCCTTGATCCACTTGGACTTGAGCTTTGTGCAAGGTGGCAAATGTGGATTTATTTTCATTGTTCTACATATCAATTGTCCATTAGACCAGCACCATTGACTGACGATGCTTTCTTTCATTCCTTGTATATGTTGACTTCTTTGTCAGGGATGACAATTTCCCCCAGCTGTTCTTTTATTGCTAAGAACTGTTTTTGCTACTCTGTGTTTATTACTTTTACAAATGATTTGAGAGTTGGTCTTTCCATGTCTTTGAAGAATTGTGTTGGGTCTTTGATTGAGATTGCATTGAATCTGTGTATTGCCTTTGGTAGGATGGCCATTTTTACTATGTTAATTCTGCCAATCCATGAGCATGGGAGATCTCTCCATTTTCTGAGACCTTCTTTGATTTCTTTCTTGAGAGACTTGAAGTTATTGTTGTACAGGTGTTTCACTTGTTTGGTTAGAGTTACCCCAAGATATTTTATATTAGTTGTGGCTATTGTGAAGAGAGTTGTTTTCCTAATTTCTTCCTCAGCCTGTTTATCATTTGTATAAAGGAAAGTTAATGAGTCATTTGAGTTAATTTTGTATCCAGTCACTTTGCTGAAGTTTTTTATCAGCTAGAGAAGTTTTCTGGTAGAATTTTTGGGGTCATTTATGTATACTATCATATCATATGCAAATAGTTATGCCTTATTTCTTCTTTGCCAATTTTTATCCCCTTGATCTCTTTTTGGTTGTCTTATTGTTCTAGCTAGCACTTTGAGTACTATATTGAATAGATATGGGAGAGTGGGCATCCTTGTCTTGTTCTCAATTTTAATGGGATTGCTTCAAGTATGTCTCCATTTAATTTGATATTTGATGTTAGTTTACTGTATATTGTTTTTATTATGTTTGGGTATGGACATTTAATTCCTGATCTCTCCAATACTTTTAACATGAAGGGATATTGTACTTTCTCAAATGCTTTTACAGCATCTAAGGATATGACCATGTAATTTTTTTTCTTTGAGTTCATTTATACAGAGGATTACATCAATGGATTTTCGTATACTGAACTAGCCTTGCATCACTGCAATGAAGCCTACTTGATCGTGGAGAATGATTGTGACATTTAGCATATAAGAGACAGGCTTAGGCTCCATTTTAGGCAGACAACTTATTGAGACTGAGAGAGTGGAATCACAACTAGATTCAGAAGGACTGCTGATAAATTTTCTGAGGCAATAAAGCAAACACTTTGGATTAGAAACTAGATTTTTCAAAGGGAAAGTTTTACTTGACTCACATTAGTAAATGGTTTCCTTGCAAAACATGCTAGTGGTTCAGAAAACACATAACTCAAAGCTCAGGACAGAGACAAATGAATGGGAGGGAGAGATTAGGCCAGGCACTCCGAAGAGAGATATTCTTCAAACTCTTCACAAGGTGAGAGTTCATCACACATTTATCTAAAGCAAAGAATATACTTTAAGTAAAAGTTATTGGATGCTGTATTATGTTTCATACATTATTCAATACTTATATCAAAAAGGAAGTACAAGTTTATCACTATATCTTTAAAATCAAAAGGTTGTGTTTATTTTAATTTTCCATAGCTTTGTTAGGTGAAGTTATTTCAAAACTTGGCTTAATGACTTGTCAGTACAAATTAAAGACTAGCATGTTTCTGAAGTGAAGATGTGGTTATGAATCAGGGCAAGTTCACTAGAAACCAGTCTCTTAAATAATTGTTAAGGTTTCTGATATCAACAAAGCCCCTATTATCCCACTGCTTAGCTCCCATGCTAACATGCTCATATATGCAATTCCAGATCAGTCCAGATAGAAAAGGTGCAAGATTATTTTGGTCCTTGCAGAAACCAAGGCTTCACACATCTGACAACACTTTAATCAGGACACTGAAACAAATGTAGAATCATTTCCGTTTTTAGTTTCACAGCTATCTTGTGATTGCTGCAAAAGAACAGAGTGTTAAGATAACCGTTTGGTGTTTATTTTAGGTGTGCATTATTCTTATGAGCAAGTTCCCAGATGCGAAGCTTGATTACTCTTTTAGCTCCATCTGGTTAGAGTTGACTCAGTAGAAGCTCACCCAAATATGGCTGAAATTAGGAAATATCATTTCTAAAAGTTTAACTAAAGATAACTTATTTAACATTTATTTAGATATTGGAATATCTAATAATTTGTGGAACACAGTCAAAACCTAGAGTATGTAAGGAATACCAAAGAAAATACTAACAGATCCTAACAAAACAGCCACCGTAAATGTAGTGCCTAAATCAAGCCATTGAAGTGGACTTTTTAAAGATAAAATGTGATAATCAAAATTCATTTTAAGTAGTTGCCCATTTTAAACTCCTGCTCCAGAATATTTTGTTATCTCTATATTATTTTATATCAGATACTGTGGAGTATGCCAAGACATTTCTTTTGCTAGAAATGCATAAGAATTCATAAAACTTAACTCATTCTTATTCATCATAGATATTTAAAAATATTATCAAAGTGATATCATTTGATATCACAAATTAATAAATTAATATTATAAGAAACACTGAACATTATTTTGAGTAGCAGATTTCTTAAGATAGAGTATCTAATAGGCTGACATTTTAAACTCTAATGTAAAACAACATAATCTAAAGGTTATAAGCTCATTTTACTCTTATTCTAATAAACATAAAATTTTAAGCTTAGTAGGGCTTAATCAACATGTTTAAAGAATATTTTGTTATTTGTTGTTAAAGCCTCTAATGTTATTTTCTAGCTCCCGCTCCCCTTTCTCAATCAGATTCATAGTGCTAAGAACACTTCACTGTCTGAAAAAGATTAAATTAAATTTCACAATTTCAGTCCAGAATACTACATCCAACACTTATCATATTTCTGAATAGGTACATAAACGGTGTCACTGTAGGGAGAGAGGAAATATGCAGTGTATGTTGAGTTCAATCACTCAATATTGTTACTGTATCTTTTTCAGGCTCATGGGAACTTACTCTTTTGATTTGCTCTAAGTCAGCTACTTGGTTGGTTAATCTTGAGAATGACAATTCAGTATTCTGCCAATACCTGGTGAATCATTTCCCCATTTAGAACTTGAAATGTGTTTTATTTCATTCCTAAAAGTTGTAATAAACTTGACAGATAACAGTTAATTTGAAGAAAATAAGAGATTTTCTTTTAATTTTGAGAACTCCCAAGAAACCATTTAATGAGAATATTTTATTTAAGAGGATGGGAAGGAAAGAAGATTTTGAACAAACTTCTCATTGATTAACTCCCCAAACATTTGGATCTTTACATTGTTAAATCATTTGCAAGACTGGGTTATGTGGGAAATAAAGCACTTGTCTCATGTTGGGTCAAATGACTTGTTCCTTTGATGGTATTGGCACAATTTGCAAGATGCTGAATAATGAGAAGATTTGCATATAGATATGACTATTGATTATTATTAACACATTTCTGCTAAACTTAAAATTCACTCTGAAAACCAAACTAGTATATTACATCACTCAAATTTATCCCATTCCCCTGTTAAATATTTAGGTTTTCTTCTGACATTTGGGATTATTTTCCTATGGTTCTAGACATGTTTTAATGCTTCACATAGTTTCTGTAGTATTCATTAATCTTTTTTTTTTTAAGTCAGATGGAAGTTCATAAAAATTTTCTTTGGAAATTTATGAGATAGAAATATTCTGGGAGCAAATTTTTTAACTTAGAAAATTTTCTTTAATTTTTATTCCTTATGTCTCTCAGAAATATTTAATCTAATCAATATACAGTTTAAGAACAGTTAATGATGATGTTTCAGGCTTCTGCCATCTTTTCTTTTTTAGATATAACTTTGTGGGTTTTTTTCCCTTGTTTAAGTCAGAAAATATTTAGATAAGTAAGTATGTATTTGGTATGTATTCATTAATTCCTAGTCAACAAATAGTAAATTATAAATATTTATTTTAATTGACAGTTATCAATTACCTCTTTCTTGTGTTATGATTTAGTATAAAGGGCCAGAATGCTTGGCTGAGCAGTGATAGCACCTACTACTGCTTGCAGCACTCGGGAAGGCAGTGGTAGGTGGATTTCTTTAACTGCAAGGCTAGCCTGTCTACAGACCTAGTCACAGGACAGCCAAGGCTACACAGAATAGCTCTGTTTTGAAAAGACAGAAAAAAAGCAGGAACACATAAAAGGAAATTCTCATTGTAGAGTATCCCTCCAGTATGTGTGACTTATAAAATTGCAAAGCTATTATAAGTAAAATAATACTGATATTTTAATCTTAAAATTCAAAGTTCTTTCTTCACAGCCACCCTCTCATTTCCCTGCATTTTATTCATTTGATTATTTTCTTACCATTCTTCTTTCTAAATGTAGTTAACCAATATAATACACACACACACACACACACACACACACTCACGTGTGTGTCTGTGTCTGTACATTTTAGGGGTAAAGTCTTTGTTAAATCATTCAATGATGATTTAAAATGTATGTACTTGAGGTTTTCCAAGAGAATAATATAAATTTCATTTTCAACACTCACTTGTCTTGCAGTGGGAAGAAGTCTCAGTGGTTACAACATTGCCATTTCAAGTATGAGAGTCTGAGCTCGGAGTCACATGAGCACACAAGGTCACACTGTTCACCTGACATCTTAGCACTCTTAGAGCAAGCTGTGAGGCAGAAGGCTCTTCAGAAGACTGTGGGCCAGCTAGTATGGCTGATGCATCAGCAAATAAAAGGACCTTGTCTTAAAGTGGAAGTCAAGCTTAATCAGTACCTGATCTTTTGACTTCATCACATGGAACTTGCCATAAGTACCTTACACTCAGAAGTGCAGAAAAGTACACACACACACACACACACACACACACAATCACACACAATCACATACATGACAAATATGCCGCTATCATAGACAACACAAATATTAATTAAATACAAAATTAAGTAATAAATAAATTGCCATTTTATAACTTCACACTAAAGGAAACTTATTTTATAGGAATTGACAGTTTGGGATCACAGTTGATTCCTGAAAATAGCTAAACCATCATTGCAAAGAATTTAAGGAAGTGCTTGCTTTGAAAACCTTGCTCTGTTTATTTATATTTCCATACACTAATTTAATTTTTATCATCTTAAAGGAGGTATATAATCTATTATCTAGTAAGGAATACTAGAAGAATGTAGCAAGAATACTAAACCTTTTCTTACATGATTTCATTTTCATTTTTATTTCTAATGCATTAATATATGTATGTTAGTTGGGTTGTCTATATGTAATTCTGTGTTCTCTCCAATGAATTATTCATAATTTATTTTATTCTTCTGAAAAGGTCAGCTGAACAACTTTGGAATGGTCATAGAACATGTGCCTCTCTGGAAGGGACGGGCTAATTAACATTTCTCAATTCGCAGGGTGGGATCCAACCTGCGGGTGGGGACACATTCTGCATGACAGACTGTTGCCCACCTTCAGACAAGGGAAGTCCTTGCCACCTCTTTCCCTAGAGACCAGTCAGTTTAAAGAGTCACACTGTTCTGCCAATCACATTGTGCCTAATGGCTGGTGCCCTGAAAACTGTATAAAAGCTCACTGAACAAGTTGTACGGGGTTGTCACCTCTCCTTCTGATATGGAACAACCTCAGTGCCTAGAACAATAAATTCCTCTTGCTTTTTGCATCGATTTAAGCTCCACATGGTTCATTCAGGGGGTCCCTGGTAAGCTAAGGCTCAACAGAGTCTTACACTTATTTGCCCAAAAGGAGTGCATACTCCTTGAATGATTTGAGAAAATAGTCTCTACAAATCTCATGTTACAATCTAATCACCAAAGTGGCCTTATTGAGGTGAAGTCATTAGAAGATGATGAGAACTCCACACACATGGGTAGGAGTGATGACCCTGTAAGTGTAACTAGAATGAGCAAGCAAAAATACATTAAAAGGTATGACATAATATAGTTAAATACACCCATCAGATTGACAGTTGCCACAGACTCCTTTTTAAACATGCTTACTTTAAGTCTCTGTGAGATTGCTTGCATATATATATATATATATATATATATATATATATATATATATATGCACCATGCCCATTGGTAGTGCTCACATGCCAAGTACCAGGCTCATCTTGGAGAGGAATTCTGAAAGAAAGGTTGTCTGGGAAAAGAAATACACGAAATCAAATAATGGATCCAAGCTGACTATCCATGTTTTGCCTGATAGAGCTTTTTCAGTCTGCTTCTCTATATTTCTCTCTATGTTCTGCTTTCTCTCTGGTGATTTCTCTGTCTATATCTGCTTGCTTGCTATTCTTATAGATCTCTCTGTCCATGTCCTGCTTCTGTGTATGTGTGTGTGTGTGTGTGTGTGTGTGTGTGTGTGTGCGCGCGCGCGCACGCGCGCGCCCCTACGAGTGTGTATGCAGATGCCTGTGTGTCTCTTTCTTTCTGTTCTCCAAAAAGTTCTCTTTTTATTTCCTAAAAATTTCTCTGCATGGCTCATCTCCTGCAGAACTCGGGTTCAGCCTTTTATTTTACATATCAGTCCAGTCATTTACTCTAATTCTTAAAATATAGCAAGCACACATTTTTCTTTTTCTTTTATTTTTTTATTTTTTTTATTTTATTTGTTTACATTTCAAATGTTATCCCCTTTCCTAGTTTCCCCTCTGCAACCCCCTATCCTCCCGTTACCCTGCTTCTATGAGGGTGATCCCCCTCGCACCTATCCACTCTTGCTTCACCACCCTAGCATTCCTCTACATTGGAACATCAAGCCTTCACAGGACCAAGGGCTTCCCCTCCCATTGATGCCAGACGAGGCTCCTTCAGCTCCTTTAGTCCTTCGCCTAATTCCTCCGTTGGAATCCCTGTACTCAGTCCAATGGGTGCCTGCGAGCATCCGCATCTGTATTGGTCAGGATCTGACAGAGCCTCTCAGGAGACAGCTGTTATCAGGCTCCTGTCAGAAAGCACTTCTTGGCATCAGCAACAGTGTCTGGGTTTGGTGTCTTCATATGGGATGGATCCCCAGGTGTGGCAGTTAACATTGCAAATGCTAAACTAGTTGGGTAGGTACCTGCCCTGAAATTACCATTTGTACCACAGCTGGGCTTAACTTCACTCTGAACATTGAACTCAGGAATCTGCCTGCCTTTGTATCTAACAAGTTGTTGCATAGTGTAGCTCCTTTGTCCCTTTATATTCACGAAGACCCTCATAATTCATATTGCATCCTTATACTTCTGCACAATTGAGAAATTGTATCTTTTCAAACTCATGTATTTACAGCTCTTTCCCATAGGCTTAAGGGTTGCTCTGAAGGTCCCAGCATTTACCATTTTGTAGAGACATTAGCCACACTTTGGACTCCTGGACCCCTGTTGTTTTTAATTCTCAAGGAGTCATTAACATTAACAGGGAGAACATTTCTCAGAGGACTGTGAAAATATGTACATTATTACACAAACAAGCCTTTTGCCCACAGCAGACACTCATCTAGGTTCACACCAGGGCCCTGTACCAGGTGCAGGGAACATGTCACTCTGTCCCTACTAGGGTCACACTGCTATAAGATACTGTGAAAGCAGAGTTATAGCTTTTATGGTCTGTCCTGCTGGTGCTGACAAATAGGCACAAGTTCTCTGCAAAAGCCACAAGTGCTCTTAATCACTGAGCCATCTTTGCAGCTCCAAATACAAGCCTTGTTTTTTCAAAGGAGGAAGAACAGACCAAATGAAGTGGGACTTGAATGCCGTGATAAATAAGTTATGTTTCTCTGTTCCTCTGTGTTGTATTTAAAAGTGTTAGTGTTGATGTGTGAATGTTTGGATGCATGCATGAATAACTGTTCCAAAATGTCATGCAAGAATTAACAACACATACATCTAAGTAATAGTATGGCTATACCACCCTTATGCATCACATCAATGTTGTTCATAATTAACCATTAAGTAGAGATTAACTGTGTAGTTTGAAGTGGGTGAATACCACATTCAGAATCAATTTTCTTGGCAATGCTAATAAAAGGGGAACTGCAGCCATTCAGTTAAAAGCAAATTTTCCTATTAATTATTGAGAGTTCAATAATTTTCTAGCTGCAATATAACATATTACTAATGCTATTCATTACTCTCAACAAAGACATTTCATAAGGTAGAAATCTTAGCTCAAACAAAGCCATACTGATTGTGAATAGAAGTAGTCTCCCCTCACAGAAAACTCTTTCAAGTCATAAAAGATGAAGTGAAATGTGCCTTATAAAATTGAATGAATTGTCAATTGACCAGTAATTCTTGTGCTGCTTTCCACAGGGCAAGATGAAAAATTCTGTAAGAGTGACGAGCAGAAAAAAAAAAAAAAAAAATCACAAAATTGGTGTGGATTCTTTCAGTGGGTAAGAAAAAAAAAAGTGCCACAGACAAAGGAAAGAGACTTCGGACTTGAAATATAATGAAAGTGATTTTTCTGAACAGATGAAGCAGATGGCATTTACAAAAGCAACTATACTTTGTGAATAGTCTAGAGTTTTCTTTGGTTCCCCACTTTTCAGAGAACATAACACTTGAAAATGCACTGGTTCTGAAAGTTGATTACCAGGATCTCACTCTTATGGAACCAGCTCAAATTTAACCCTTGCTACATTCAATGGCTAAAGCAGCCAGAATTGACAATAGCCGCTGTTTCTTTTCTGGTGGGAATAACATGAGGGAGAAAATCAAGTATACTTATCAGTAACATTATTTTAAAAACACACACGCACACATACACACAAACACAATCACCAAATCTAAGACAAGAAAATCAAAAAACTTAACAGAGAAATTTCAAACTTTCTAAAATATAAATTCTCTAAAATATGTTAAGACTTTTGGCAAATCTTAAAGTCTTCAAAATTCCTCTATCAGTATCCAAAATAATGATAGATGCCTGCTTCCTTTTGAAAACTGTCAGATAAAATGGAGTAAAACTGATAAAAATTGGTGAATGTTTATATTCTTTAGGCACAAACGAACCATTAAATAGATGCATGTGACATTAGAAATATGAAGAAGTATATGTTATTGTTGTTGTGATTGTTGTTGTTTTCCGAAGTAGCTAAGCCAATATAGAAAACTGCAGTTTTGTTTTCCACATCTGAGACAATTAGCTAAAAGCAAATAGGAAGAGTCTGGATTTACTGAACTGTTCTGCTATTTATTCTGCCTTGTCACCCAGGCTGTATTTTTCAGAAGACAAATTTCAAACTCATTATTAACTCTCAAAATTATGAAAACCTGCTACAATATCTTAGAGCAGCAAATCTCAACCTGTGTGTCACAAATCCTTTCACAGGACATGTAATATCAGGCATGTTACATATTAGCTATTTACATTATGATCTATAACAGTAGAAAAATTAGAGTTATAGGGTAGAAACAAAAATAATTTTATGGATTAGGGTCAACTCAACATGAGAAACTATGTTAAAGGGTTGTAGCATTAGGAAGGGACAGAAGTAAGTTTAATATAAATTCTAAAAAATAATTAATTTCTTTAAAATAGGATTGACATTTTATCCACTTAATAAAATATATAAATTAATGAAGAACATCTGAAGATATATCTAGCAATGACAAATTTAATTTGCCTCAACTCTTGGCATTCTTTTGACAAGAAAATATAGCTGTTACATATAAGACAATACTATCTATACTTAAAATATTTATACCTATATCTGTGTATTTCTACTTATCCATACATAAATATTTAGAACAATAATAATCAAGTTTCTCTAAAAAGGCAAAATATTTCCAACCTTATTTACCATTCAATTTGAAAAGACATTTTTGGAAAATAAACTTAAACAATGACCAATAAGCATAAGTAAAAGTGTCTTGCCAGGCAGTGGTGGCACACACCTTTAATCCCAGCACTAGGGAGGTAGAGGCAGGCAGATGTGTGAGTTTGAGGCCAGTCTGGTCTACCCAGTGAGTTCCAGGATAGCCAGGGCTACATGGAGAGAAACCCTATCTTGAAAAATCAAAAACAAAAAAAAAAAAAAAAAAAAGTTTCAATATCACTTTAGATCAAAGAAATGTAACAAAACCTCAGTCAAAACCAATGTCTGCTCACCAGTACAACAAATCAACATACCATAACAGAGAAGGTGAAGTTAAAATTTCATCATTTCCTAGAAGGTATATAAATTACTAATTCCTTTGTGATATGTTCTGATTGTTCTTCAAAATTTTAACATTGTCTTCTCATATGATCTATTGATTCTCCTTCTAGGTATTTAACTGAGAGAAGTGGAAGTTGTGTCTTCAATAAATCTAATTGGCTGTGAAGCCTTCTTTGAATTCCTTAAACACTGTCTTGAAAAATAAAACCAGAGACACCTATCCAAACACATGAAGCCAATTATATGAAATTATCAAGTAGTAAGTGGAAATATACAGTAGGAGAAAGCCATCACCTAAGACTGCCATGTAGTTAGAAGAGACAGAACAAATCACACGAAAATTCAACAGGAAGTGATAGTTTTGTTTTTATCTGTGTCAGTGTTTACATAAGAAAGCAACAGCAAATATAATATTTCATTTAAAGTACACATAGTTTATAATACATTATGGGTAAATGATGAAAGTCTGTAGATTATGCACATGTAATCTATTGATATTGCAGATCACATAAGAAAAATTTTAAAATTTCTACTTATAAAAATGTATCAATTACTCTTTAGAATACCTTCTTAATATTTTGTCATTTGTATGATGATTCTACTTAAAATAGGTCAATTACAGAATTATCTAGGTCTTCTAAATACATTGATAC